>WEIT01001737.1:0-17313 GCA_013389985.1 Dryoscopus gambensis | reverse complement strand
TAGTTTTGCTTCCTTCCTTGGCTTCTGTCGCTCTAAAGCTGCGTGTTTTCTGCTGCTGCCTCTGCTTCTTATTCAGTATATAGATGTTGAGGCAGGCTATGGCCAGCTATCTCAATAGCCTTGGTCAATAATATCTGCTAGAATTGCTATTGCCTTTCAGAAGCTAAATCACCTCTACTGTCTTCAGTCATGGGTGGCATCCTAGGCACTTTGCAGTCGCTTATTCTCTAGGTGATACAGAAGACTGACCTCAAATCCATAAACACAAGGGAAGTGGAGGATACTGAAAATAGTAGCAGTGCTGCTACTTAACAACTGGCCCATAGTGCTTGAAAAATAACAAGGAGAAACTGTACAAGAGAAAAAAAAGTTCTGTTTTGCACTTTGACAACTTCTTTTGCCCTTGCATGCCTTTCACTTAACCTTTACAGTGCTGGACTTTGTGGGATATTTAAAATAATAATCTCATTTATCATTTAAAGTAATAATCTCATTTATACTCACTAGGACATGAGTATGAGCAAAATGCTATTTGGTGGATATTTGAGATTAATGTAAATCCCTTTAAATTAAAAAGTATCACACTTGCAGAGTTTCATAGATGAGCCAGGTGAAAGAGAGTAAAAGTATGTAATTGTACTATCTATGCTCCTTTGAAGCACAGATAGTAACAATTAAGTTTTGCTTTGTTGCAATCAATTTTTTTAGTCATAGCATCCTAACAAGAAAATAATCCTATTTACGAAATAGCATATTATTACAAGTTTTTTTCTGACTGATACCGTATGAATATGAAAGTCAACTTATGCACTATTACCTCTGGCATGTTATTGAAATGTAAAAAGTATTCAGATTGCTCATTCATGAAACATACATATACATTTGTATAGCATTGGTATCCTTTCAGAAGTTCTCAAAATTGTGGGTCACAAATACATGGCATCAGTCCAGTCTCACTGATTGTGGCACAATTTACTCACAGCAGCCATCTGCCCACTAGTGAATTGGAATGAGAGTAGATTTCAAAGTGCCTAATTTGCTGTAAAACAGACAATCTGAATTTTAATCCCCTTAAGTTAGTCTAAAAGCAAAATGTAAGTTATTTCACTTATGTTCAACGTGACACACTTAATTTTTCATCCAGCGCTGGAGACTTTTAAACAGTAATTTTCAAGACAGGTGCTCAGTCTAATAAAATCTCATGAAAAATATTTTTGTTGTCTTCATGATTTCTTCCTTTTAATTAATAAGTTAAGGTAAATGTTTTCCAGTGGAATTAAAGACTTTACAAATAGCTCACATGGCCGCAAAACCAATGTCCCAGTCATTGGCTAGCTGTCACTTGGCTGTGTCACTAAAGTTCTCCTAAATCCCTCCTCGCCACTTACTATAAATTTGTCCGAGAACACTGAAAGAAGTTATCGATCTTCTTCTTAGACTTTGAATGTACTCTGAGCCTTTAAAATCATTGTGGTATTACCACAGGTCAATGCAATAATTTCTTAGTGTGGATGAAAGCCCTTATGTGAAGTTGATTCTATTATATTGTCACATATATGTAGAGCTTTCAGGTATAACCTGTGCGTTCAGGATTTTGCTTTCATTTGTATTCTTGCACATCATTAACAAACCTTGTACCTAACTTCATAGCCTTGTTTCTGTGATTTTTATAAAAGTCAAACAATATTATTTCTGTAAGCTATGAAATGTTAAAACATCTGAATGGTGGGGAGCTGACTAGTCCAATGAAATATAGAGAGGTGTATGTGTGCCCTCCAAGAGCATGTTGAAAATGTCCATGTTCAGAGCACTCATATTTCATTGGTGTTCTCTCATTTTGTAGTTCCATTTAGGTTCTTGCAGCCAAATCCTGCTGAAGAACAAGAAAGTGGGCAAAAGATACACATATATATGCCCAGACAAAGAAAGGTGCATACCATCCTCTCTCTAGCTTTCAGTTGCTGAGTTTTACTATCTTTCTAGTGCTGAGAAGCTATTTATATTTAATAAATACCTCTTGTCTACCAATGCATTTTACATCTACTGTTTATACTGGCTTATTTTTCCTCTGTCTAGATTCACTTATGAAAAGAACTTTTTTCCTCCTCCTGCAGCAATCTCGGCCTCAGTAACTGGATATAACACTACTCATGTATCAGCCCGTAATCTGAAAAACGTTATGATAATGATGTAAATCAGTGTTTGACATTCCATATATTCCACATCACAGTAAGGTTCATCAAGTTCTACAACTTCCATGTTGGTGACATAGTTCACAGTTCATTAGTGAACCACAGAGTGGGACTTCTAAAAGTACAATGCAAATGCATTTCACACTGTGAGGCAAGAGCCAAAAGATCAATGTAAGAGTGATTCACTGTGGTCTAGGAAAAAGAAAATCAAATGGGAACACCTGGGAAGCCTGCTGGAATTCTTTTTCAAAGTCATTGCTTTGCTCCAATTTATGGAGGGCTTCCAAAGGACAGGATGAAAGACTAGACTTGCAGATGTTTTTATAAACTGTGGAAATAATTTGGATTACCTGCAAATTAATGCTATTTAGCTGCTGTTTCTAAAGAGAAACATTAGTGTCTTATTTATGCTAAGTGAAAAGCATTTTTCATTTTTTAATATTCCTATATGCTTCCTCCATTTTGTAAAATATCTACAAACCTTCCCTTTTTCCACTGAGACACAGGTAGTTCAGTCTGCTTGTTTCTAAAGCAAAGTGAGGAAAGAGCTTTTGCAAGTCTGTCCTGTTTTGTTTTTAGAACCTCATATTGGGACAAATAATAAGCTATGTTGTCAAGATGCTTTATATAGCAGAAGATTTACTGTTAAAAGATATGATTATCTTGTACTTTGATACATAGTTTTTCTTCTTGTTGTGGTTATGTATGAACATAGATTAATTTTTCATTTTCAGATAGCAGATTCTCCTTCACCTGGTGTAGATAGTGCCCTTCAAGACTTTTTACAGGTGAACCCCAAACAATCTTAAGTCTAGGGATTTTTAGTTTTAGTCTTCATTTCTTGTCGAAATTAGTGGAGTGATTCTGAGGAGGAAATAAATGTAGAATGAGATATATGTGCCTTAAATAAAACATGTAATTAAGAGATCATTTTCTGTTCTTCGAAGTAATTCAGATTTTTGTGGATTTGTCAAAAATGGTACATAAATCAACCCTAACTAGTTCACCCTTAAGTTTGCTACATATTAATTTTAATCATTTTCAAATTTAGAGGCAGGAATTACTCAGGTCAATGTAATTTTTGATATGTCAAAATGCAAGGTAAGGGCATTTTATTAATGTTTGCAACTATGAAGATATGAACCCCTTTATGTTGTAGGATGCCCTGTTTAAAACAAAGATTCTGCCAAGAATTGTTTGACATTTTTTGGATGGAGTATTTTTCAAATCTATTTGTAGCCATTGAGACACTCTTCATGAAATCACAGTTCTGAGAGGAAAAAATGCACGTGGAAGTATTTCAAAAGGTTGCCATTTCTGGACTAGAATTTTTCATGTTTTTTTCAAAAAAAGTGTAACAAATAGCAATTTTTATGAAAGTTGTCACCTCATGTATAAAACTGTATATTACTCTACTTACCAAGAGAGTTATTGAACAGAATATTGATCTTAATTGGAGCAGATATCAGTCAGCTATAATGGGTTGTGTTTTGGTAGCAAGGAGAGGGGGACAGGGCTACAGGGGCAGCCTCCATGAGAAGTTGCCAGAAACTTCCTCACGTCCAACAAAGCTAATGCCAGACAGCTCCAAGACTGACCCACCGCTGGCCAAAGCCAAGCCCATCAACAACAGCTGTGGGATAACATATTTAAGAAGAGATAAAAAATGTGGCAGAAATCAGCAGCTGAAGGGAGGAAACATCTCTGGAAACACTGGTGTCAGTGAGGAAGGATGAGGAGGAGACGTTCCAGGCAGCAGAGCAGAGATGCCCCTGCAGCGGATAGTGCACACCATGGTGAGGCAGCTGTGTCCCTGCAGTCCTTGGAGGCCCATGGTGGAGCAGAGATCCACCTGCAGACCATGGACAACCCCACAATGGACCGTGTGGATGCCCCAAAGAGACTGTGGCCCTGTGGGAAACCTGTGCTGCAGGAGGCTCCTGACAGGACCTGTAGGCCCATGGAGAGAGGAGCCAGTGCTGTAGCAGGTTTGCTGACAGGACCTGTGACCCCATGGGGAACCTGCCCTGCAGCAGCCTGTTCCAGAAGGGCTGCACCCCATGAAAGGGACCCATGCTGAAGCAGTTCATGAAGAACTGCAGACTGTGAGAAGGATTCACATGGGAGAAGTTCATGGAGGACTGTCTCCTGTGGGAGGGATGCGATGCTTCTGAAGAGCCTTCCTGTTTGAGGTGAGCAGTCAGTCAGTAATTAGGATCTAGAAGAAACAAGCCCTTCTATGAAACAACTGGCTTGACCCAAAGTATAGTAGTAGAAAGGGGACAGGTTTTGAGCCATTTTTGTTTCAGCCTCTTTCAAAGGCCATCAAATGGAACATATTTGACAAAGACTGTCTCTCCTTCATGGCTTAGCTGAAGGTCGGGACCACATGGCAATTTGATACATGTTGAGGTCAAAGAGCTATGACAGGAGAGGGCTTGCTAAGCCTTAATTTGACAGCAGACTAGTCATCTCAGCTCTAAGTGACATGAGTTTGAAACAGGTACCTCAGCTTGTAGTAAAAAACAGCTACTGTTTTTTTATGTGTATCAATGACCTGTCCAGTTATATGTCATCTGTCCTCTTGTGTCCATCCTGTCTCCCTTCCCCTGTTATCCTTGTCTCTTTTGTGTCCCGTCTCCCTGCCTCCATTATTTGCTTCATATTCCTTTTAGGAAGTTTTATCAGAGTTATTGCACAAGCCAGTTTGACATTTCAGAACAGTGACCCTACCTGTGAGACACTTTATGGCTATAAAAGTACATACCAACATGTTCAAAACTCAGGCATCTTAGCGGTGGAACCTGAGGGGATATTACTACTCTCTAAAAAGGCAGGCAATTGAACTTGCCATGCCTAAAACACCAAATTCAAATCAACTTTTAACACTTTGGTGTCTTGGCTCAGACGTATTTGAATGCATAGTTTTCACCATACGGACTAAAATTGCTCCATTGTTTACATGTTCATATTGAAGTTACTAAGGAAACAGACTGACCTTCCATGCTATTTTATAACAAGAACATACACTTAACAGTAGCATATTAATAAAGTCTGGTTGCAACTGGAACAAATGCCCCTGGGCATTCATATCCTGCTTCTGGGCAGTGTGCAAAAGGTGACCAGGAAGAAAAGCCTTTGTAAGTTTCAAATAATTCTAAAAGGATTTATCCCTTCATTGGGAAGGAAAAATTAAGTGAACAGCATAAGTTGTTAATTATTTCAAATGGGCGGGGGCGGGGGGGGACAGTATTGCAAATCTGTTAACAAGCATCCAGCAACATTTGTGACAATCTGAACTACATCCAGATGCTGTAATTCAATTTAATGCCATCAAGTTAATGTTAATCAAGACAAGCTACATGAGAACAGTAGAAAGAAAACTGGAGAGAAATCTTTCAGATCTGACTTCAGAGCTCTTGCCTAGCTTAGTTGATATCTCCGGCGAACAGTTTCTTGTGGCTCTATTTATAGCTTCAGTTTCAGCTGAGCTGCTTTTTATAAATGGGCTTGCTATCTCTGTGTGCTCGGACTAAACTACAGAAAAGCACTTGCACAGTGGCAAGCGGGTCTCTGCGTAGGAAGCTGATGTAAGGCAGCTGTTGGATTTTCAATTCCAGTGCTCGCTTACACTGTGCTAATTTGGCCCATGCTACAGAAAGAAGAGGATCTTAATTGGTAGGGGGACATCATTAGATAAGCAGATGGAAATTGTCACAAATGATTAAAAAAACCACCCACACCAGTCTGCAGATTATAAAGCCTCCATGCTACACTCGCAAAGAAGCAGGAGTCTGTGTTATTCAGTGGATTAGTGATGGGAGAGCGGCAGCTACATAATAGGGATGAGACTTTTGTAGGCCTGAATTATTGCCTGGCTCCAAGATGCCTGAAACAATCAGTTACAAAGATTTCTGATACTCTGAAAGTTGGGGGATTTTAAATAAATTTTAGATGTTCAGTAAAATTCAAGATGCCTAGGAGAGTGCTATTGTGAAAGTGCTTACCAAAAGATACTGGTAGCGATAATAATAGTAATGCTGTGCCTACAGGACAGTAGCTCTACAACTGCGGTTACAGAAAACAAAGGTAAACTAAAGCAAGCCGCTTGCAGATCCCTAAGGACCACAGTCAGAAGTAGCATGGGCATAGTTACATATATGTATTAAACCGGGATAACCATGGGGTGAATATCAAACCTTGGAGCCAGGTGCGACAAGGGCAGAGCAGTTTTATGGTCGGTCTGAGATTTACACACAGGAGACACTTACTTTCAGTGTTCCAAAGAAAAGTGTGTGAGAGAATTTTCCAACTGCATCGTCTGAAATGGCTGAGCATCCCATGCTGGATTCTGCACCTGGGATGGGTCAACCCTGGATGTACATACAGACTGGGGAATGAGATGCTGGAAAGCAGTGCCATGGAAAGGAACCTGGGTGTCTCGGTCAATGGCAAATTGAACATGAGTGAGCAGTGCCCTGGCAGCCAGGAGGGCCAACCCTGTCCTGGGGGGCATCAGGCACAGCATCGCCAGCCAGGCAAGGGAGGGGATTGTCCTGCTTTAGTCTCCACTGGTGCAGCCTCACCTCAAGTCCTGTGTGCAGGTTTGGGTGCCACAATTTAAGAAAGACATTAAGCTTTTAGAGAGTGTCCAAAGGAGGGGAACAAAGACGGTGAACAGCCTTGAGGGGACGCTGTATAAGGAGCAGCTGAGGTCACTTGGTCTGTTCAGCCTGGAGAAGAGAGGAGACTGAGGGGAGACCACATTGTAGTCTACAACTTCCTCATGAGGGGGAGAGGAGGGAGGGGCAGACACTGATCTCTTCTCTGTGGTGACCAGTGACGGGACCTGAGGGAAGGGCCCGAATCTGAGTCAGGGGAGGTTTAGGTTGGATGTGAGAACAGATGCCAATTCTTTAAATTTAACAAGTTTATTAAATGGGAACAGTTAGGGTCTTCATAGCAGGCTAGCCAGTTTCCCTGAGGAAAGGACCGAGCTGGGTGCCTGACCACCGTCAAGCAGAGTGGTCAGAGACCAAGAGATTCCAATTAATCATGACTCCAAATTAGCAATGAACTGTAGCCTCTTATTAACTGCAAACGTTCAAACCCTTAACTACTTGGGCATACAAAAGCCAACCCTCCTTGTTTCTTTATAACAGACGTTAGAGAAAGGTTCTTCAGTCGGAGGGTGGTTGGGCACAGGAACAGGCTCCCCAGAGAAGTGGTCAGAGCACCAAGCCTGACAGAGTTCAAGAAGCATGTGAAAGCCTGTGCCCGAGTAGGTGATGTGCAGTCCAACGAGAGAAGCCCAAGCTCCTCAAGACACTGGCTCCTCATGCTGGTGGAAATTCCATGCTGTGGTGTGATTTTATTCAAGTTACCCACTTGAACGGGGATTTGGGGTCTAGTGAAAGCTGTAACAGCAAAAAAGTCAGTCCCTTTCGGCCAGGCTTTGCTCTCACCTTCCACCCCAGCTTCCAAGGACACAAAGGACCAGGGAGCTGGAGCCCCTGCACAAGACTGAGACCAAAACTCCACGATCGGGTGTCCGGCAACCCACACTTCAGGCTTGGCAGGGCTCTGCGGAACGGCCCGAGTCCCCGAGCACCCGAGCNCGGCCGCCGCCACTGGAACGCGCTTGGCACAGGAGGCGCTCGACAACGCGCCGGGGAGGAGGCGCCCTGCCCTCGCTTCCTTCTCCGCCTTCAGCTTCGTCCCGCCCAAACGGGAAGGGCCTCCGGAGCTCAGCTATTTTAGCCGGCCGCACAAGGTGAGGGAGAGGAGGGGGCGAGCCGAGGACGGACGGGGAGTAGTGCAGGGCTGAGGGACGAGCTCTCCCCTGGGTCTCTGCGCAGTGTAGACACTCTCCTCGGACCCGGTGCGAGGCCTTGGCCCTCATCATGAGGGACCTGGTTAGACAGGTGCCTAAAATCGCCATATCATCGTGGAATGGGTTGGGTTGGAAGGGACCTTAAAGATCATCCAGTTCCAACCCCCTGCCCTGGGAAGGGATACTTTCCACTCGACCAGGCTGATCGAAGCCCCATCCAACCTGGCCTTGAACACTTCCAGGGATGGGGCACCCACAACTTTTCTGGGCAACCTGTTCTAGTGCCTCACCACACTCACAGTGAAGAATTTTTTTCTGATACAGAAAAAAAACATTAATCTCTATCACTAGGCTACCTATTGCCAAAGTAATAGGTTTCACCATCAGAGGCCTTTGGAAAGTGTGTTTGCTACTTGTGGATTGCAAATGAGAATAATGTGTTTCACTGGATAGCAAGAGAAGGCAGAGACATGGTTTGCCAATGATTGAGGATGGATAGGCCACTTGGTAGCAATGAAATGTGAGGAATTTTTAGGGGGAACACTAGGAAAGGCATCGTCTGTCTCTTGGGTTTGATGCAGCACCAGTGGATTTTCTCATAACATACACTCTTGAGAACCCTTTAATAAGAAACTTCACCATTTTCGTTTGCGGGAAAAGATTTTCAATGTGCATTGCATAAATTTTCCACATGCTCAGCTTTAATAAAATTAATAGAGCTACTCAAAACAATAACATCAATATATGCCTCTGTAACTGAATGCTTCTGAAGGTGGTACACTGCCACTCAACATGTAGTAACTCAAGTACACTGGCAGGGAGCCTCACTCCTCACTCTGCTGCATTATATCACTTTGTTCCTCATTCTGTCCTCATATTTAAAATCAGAAATTAAAATAATCTTACACCTTCTGCCTCAGCTGACCTACAGTTCCTGGGTGGTGAATTTTTCTCTCTCTGAAGCGTTATGCGAGACACTGAAGTTAACAGGCTTTTTTCTCAAAAATTAGCAGTAAAAAGTTCTGAAATACCTATTATGTCAATGTAACATAGCAATGCCATGGCAATTTATAGCAATAAATACAACCCATGAACCCCCTCCTCACCCAAGTGACGAGCTGCTGAATGCGCCAAGCACTGGGCAGCACTGACTGGTGGTTTGTGAGAGTTTGCAGGTCCTGTGTCCCTGGGATGTGGGCAGGCTACATACTAGACCACCGTGCTGGGCATTAAAGGAACAGCAAATTTCCTGCATTGACTGGGTGGTCCTGCTAAAAGACAAATAGATTTCTAATGTCAGACTCTTTTGTGTTGATTCCAGCACTACCTTGGGAAGGTGGTCTGACCCAAAGGTGAGCGGGCACAGTTGGTGCCATGCTTCACAAAACGGTAGGGAGAGCACAACAAGAGCAAGGTGAGGGCAGGCCAAAGGGCTGGCGTGGTGCTCTTGGGGCTGATGGAGCTCACAGTCTATCCAGTCTGCACAGAATTAGCAGCCATATGGTAGAGCTTTTCCTTACAGTATAGTCTGCTTTCACACTCACAACGGCCTGGTTTGTGAAAAGTGCTGCTCCAGTGGCATGGAAACAAAAAGTGATAACAGCTGTTTAATAGGTTTCTTCATAGCCCAGGCCTCATCCACAGGGGAGGAAGCAGATTCAACCCATTCTTCTGCACAATTTAGGAATTAGATAATTTGAATATTTTTATTTATACAGCAAAAGGAATCTCATTCCTTTTTGCAGCTTAAATACCTAAAACCAACCGTGTATCAGAGGCTGAAGCAGAGACAAGAAGAAGAAGATGGGCTCATCACATGGCCAGAAGCCAGAAATTCCTGGTTTTTAATCCCTTGGCTGACAGTTGCTCCCTGGATTGCTTTACATAAGTTACTGTAGCCAGTGTGCCTGGTGTTTCCTCTTCTGAGTCGTGGAGAAAGCTATTACCTATTTTATGTGTGTCCGGAATACTGATGAATGCTTGCAAAGCACTTAGCTCTAGCAGCAGTACAGAGAGGATGCCTACCCTGAGTGCACATTTATCATCAGCTCTGTGTGACTCACGTTCTCTGATGGGTTTAAAAAACAGCTCACCACCACCATTGCCACCACCACTATCACTACCCAGGCCAACCAAATTATCATTTACAACAAAGAGAAACAGCAGCAGAAAGTTATCAGTATATTGAGCAAAAGAAATGTTGTCTCTGCACATCCGGCAGAAAATCTTAAATAGATATCTGGGACAGAGCTAGTTTTTGACATAACAGGCTGGCTGACTATCTGTGAGTTCCAGAAAGAATGAATTATCTGCTCTGACACAAGTAACAAATAATGCCACATGAACAACACAAACACCAAATAACATTTCTGGTGGTGAGTACAAATTAAATGCCCACTGAATGAAACTGATAGCTTAGGGAGGAAAGGAGAAGCAGGGAAGCACAGAAATAGTCGTGGAGATGACAAATCATGTGCAGGGTGCTCTTGAACGTGCCTGAAACCCTATGAAGCTCAATGGTTTCTGAGAAGTGAAGGGAATCTATCCCTTCACTTTGGTTAAATACCAAATAATCTCTCCTCTTGGCAGAACCAAGTAATGGAGATACCTTTACAAATAAAGCCTGAAATTACAGCAGTGTCTCACTAGTGCTCTTTACTATGGTTTCCTTTTAATGGAACCATTATAGCCTTCTTGACCTGCCATGACTTGACTATATTTGGAGAATACCATTGTAATTCCAAAGACTCAAAGTACATGAGATTTTCAAAGGTTAAATTGGACACACTGTAAAATTAGAGGAGAAAAAAAGCCCAGCAAAATTCACCACTTTTTTAGTCAGCCATGCACAAAGCCAATGATGACTGACATGTTTAACAGAATATGAACCTTTTAATGAAGTTCAGTAACAACTGGCAGCATATTTCAGTAGGGGATTTTGCTTTTTTTTTTCTTTGAAAACCTTTTTTGGTTTTGAAATTGCATTGATGCCATTTATGAGAACTTCTTGATTGGATTTCACAAACACCTTTGTTGGGAGAGCAGATCTTTCCTGTTGCTGATTTGGATGCAACTATGTCAACAGTTAAACAATAATATTCTGATTTTGGATGTACTTTATTTTCATGCCTGACGTGTGTGTGTCATGCATACTAGTGGATCACTGGATTACCACTGTGGCATGTTTCTCAATTCTGCTCTAAACAGAAATTAAATTATGTTTACAGTGCAGAATACCTTTGCCTTTTTGAAAGTGGCTATTTTACTTTTACATAATTGTGCCAGATCATTTGACAAATACACAAATTTATGAAGGAGAATATTAAGTGCAGGGAATTAAAACAGATCAGTTAGATTTCCAAAAATTACAACAGATTACAGGGGCAAAAAAATGAAGTAAATGACCACAAAGGAAATTTCAGAGCTGAACAAACTTAATAAATGATAGCATGTGTCATTTGGTAATTTTGCAAACTATTCCAAAGGAGTGGCCCAAACTTCCTAATGAAGTCAGTAAAATTACAGTTGTCATTGTCTCATGCAGTATGTGCACTGGTTAGATATTGATTTGACTACATGTGTTCTGTAATTTGTAAAGTAAAGCAATTTTGTGAATTAGCCATTTTTTCCCCTTTTCTCAAGACAGGAGATTTTTTCACCTATGATGCTGTTTTTAGAATAACAGAAGGGTACGACCAATATCTTCCATGCTGTGACAGAAAACATGCAAAGGCTCGTGGCCTGAAAATTCATGAGGAGGTAACCCTTTGATAAATTCATAATTGTCTTTGTTAAAGGTATTTTGTACTTTCTGGCATGACTGGAGGCTGTAGGCATTGTTTTACCCTTTATGGTGCAGCCTATATGGTAAGAAAGGAATTGGAAGGAGAACATCACTGTACTCAGCCTGCAGGTTTAGGAGAAAGCATTATCCCTTGAAGACACCCTAATTAGCTCTTGCTCTTTCATATCCTGAAGATTTCCAGGACAAGACATATGCAAGTTAAAGCAAGGGGGAAGAGGCAGATCCTCTCTTGCAGAGTTCAGGGTGTACTCTGAACCATCTGTGCCCCTCAAGAGTTGTACTTCAAATGGTTCTGCAGTTAATTCTGTGATGCTTGAAAACTCTTCTCCCTGAGAAGACTGAGTTCAGAGGCCATGACTTCACTACTGTCCTCTGACACCCATCCTCTCTACGCCAGCATTTGCTGTGGAAGGCAAGTCTCTGAAGCTGGTGAATTTGTTAAGAAAACCTACACCTGCCCTGCCAGGAAGGAAATTCATAGGGAGCTAGTGCAAAGGTGTCGTCAATAAGAACACATGGGCATGCCTGGAAAAGGATGGGCAAAGTGTTTGAGGCCAGCAGAATCTGGGTTTGATGGGCACTTAATAGGTAAATGCAGCCATGGTTTTACACAGCTCCCTTGGAAACAGAAATACCATAACATATATGCATAAATGTAAGTGTATGTATTTTTCCATGCAGCATCTGAATAATACACATATATACAAGGGTCTGTATATATAATTACATTTATACATACACAAAACTGCACATAGAGGCAGAGGCTGTCAACATCCAAATGAAGTGTAACCTCTGTGTACTAGTGACCTCAAAATCCCAGTGGGTTCATGGGATGTAAAGTGATGGGTAGGCTAGGGATGGGTGCCTGCATTGACGGTTACATGTATAGAGAAGGAAGAAGGAAGAAGCACACGAGTTCAAATTGCTCTAATTTCTGTGTAATAAAATTGGGTTTTTTCTGACAAAGTCTGCTGCTTGTGATTCATCTCACTAGCAGTTATACATGCCAGACATTTCAGTGCAAGTGCATAGCCATAATGCCCCTCAGCTCTATCAGACAGTGCAGGAAGTATTAGATGCTCCCAAAGGAATCCCAGGAGTGCCCATGAGCATCATCTGCTCATGCCTAGTAACTCAACTGCAAATCTGTGTGAGGCCAAAAGGTATGTAAATTACTACTCCAATTAGAAATTAAACTTCTTATTTAAACAAAACAGCCTCCCTCCACTAGTTCCAAGCCCTTCCAACCCAACCTCAGCTTTTTACTGAGCTCTTGTATCAACAAAACTCGCTTTCCTGCTGGTTTTCTTCCTAGAGCAAATTTGTATGGGCCAGAATTCATACCAGCCCTGCTGGGCAGTGCACACAAGGGACTGTCCAAACAGGTGTCCCTTAATCCAGCCCTTTAATTAGCAGAGAGACACATCAAACCCACAGCTGTTTACTACTACAACATGATCCTCCTGCATGTCATGACACCCAACACTGGATGTAACCATAACTAAGTGCAAGTCACATACTCAATTCCTCTTTATTATCACAGTGGCCCTCTCAGACTTTATATAATAATGACTGAACTATAAAATGTAATAAATAAAAATACCACAATTGACATCTTTCTAGTACAACACTGAAAGCAGACAGGCTGAACCCTCCGTAGTACACTGCTTTACTTGAAGTGGAAAAAAGCAAACCACTGCAAGTAAGCCCCTCATTTCCTGCATATAGCCTGGGTGCACTCAGAGAATTCAAGAGTACAGTGACAGATACTCAGTTTAGCTACATGCAGCTGAGTAAGTGCAGCGGAGTGTGTGCACAGGGCTGCCATTGCTGATTCCAAGTGCTAACAGTGCTAGAATTACACACTGTGAAGGCGGGTAGCAGGACGCTTCCCAGCCAACTGTTGGAAAATCTGAAACCCACTGAATGCCAAACCCACAAAGATGAAATGCCAGTGTGCACAGTCAGCGCTGTGCTACCAAGGATGCTGAAAACTCAATCTCATTTATTTAAAAGGAACACAAACTATTGGAATTACATACTGCTGCCTGTCATTAGCACTGTAAACCATGTATTGCTAGCAAAATCTTTCTTGATGGTACAAAGATTTTCTAGTTTCTCATTTTTCAACATTTATCCACAGCTAGGGCAGGGGAGAAAATGGTCCTAATTTTGCCTGCCAATCTTCTTGACTTGATTTTTCATTTGGCTGGGGTTAAAAGTTGGTGGGAATAGCTTTTATTAGGGTGGAGCAAGGTAGGCAGGAAAACTGGTGGATAAATGGTTGTTTTGAAATGAGCTTTTCTATTGAATGGGTTAGTTAGTTAGTTAGTTAGTTAGTTAGTTAGTTTGTTTGTTTGTTTGTTTGTTTAAAGTGTTTACAGTGTTTTTCCAAGAATCTCAGGTTCTGTCCATGAGGCTAGAAAGGTCTCTTAGCTGACTGCCCTGCTATGAGATCCCTCCAATCTGTTCTCCCACCTGCATCCTTGCAGCACATAAGTGCTGATTTGCTTAGACTTGTGTGCGTTGTAGCAAAGAAGTTATTTGCTTGCACTTGAACTATGGTGGGGCATCTGCATTTTGATTCTCCTCTTAGGTAGTATTTATATTATAAAACTAGATAAACACATTGCAGACCAAGCTTGCTGTGTTCGTCAGTGTGCAAACATACAAACAGCCTGATAAATCTGAGACCTTTGGCTAGGTAAAGAAAAACAAAAAAATCCTGTCTTTCCCTTCTGACTCCATAGCTCCCTGTCGCTGTAACGTAGGAAGGAACTGGAGATTGCAGATAGTGATTGCACAGTCACTTAAAGTGCAGCTTACTAAGAAGAAGCTTAAAATCTTTTCTTGGTCAGGTTATGTTTCATCAAGTCCACTTTCCATCATTGCAAAGCAGTTTTTTCTGTAATCTTACAGCTGCAAGTATTTTTAGTAAAACCTTTCATTGTGCAGAAATAAAGTAGTATATGCTTTATTTCCTTCAGGGAAAGCTTGCATGGAATGGTTGCTCAGGGTTTTTCTTCAGGCTTATGATTTTTTTCATGCTGTGCTTTCACTGAATTGTGCAGGCAGGGTAGGTGTTCCTGTAACAGGGGGCACAAATCTCTCATATTTTTCAAATGAATCATGCAACTCAGTGCACAAGAAAAATAAAAATATAATCTGTGCTTTTCTAGCATTTAGTTTGCCAGTAATCACATGGTAATCATGTGTGTGTGTATGTGTGTAAAATTATCAGTCCACAGCTCCATATCTTACCATCTTGTCATCTAGTGATGCTTTCATGGTTTATTAAGATACATAAAAAACTACGACATGGATAGAACAGTAAGGGCACTAAACAAATCCATATAGCAGATGCTGTACAGTTCTGTCAGTTATTTTACCCCTGGCCACAGCACATTTAGCAATAGAAAACTGCCAAGTTTTCTATTCACTCTTTGATTTTCTTCTAAGGTGACTTTTGTGTTTTCACAGGAAATGGCAAGACCTGTTCCTGTGGTGACATCTTCACAGTATGGGAAGCGTGTAAATAAGCCCTTAGACCCAGCAACTGGAGAGCACGTGAGGGTTTATAGCCTGCACGCAGCAGTCTACGGGGAAAGTAGCCACCCTGCTCATTGAAAAAACCTTCTCTAGGCCTGGATCCATGTGAAATCTCTTGTATCTGTCATCACCAGCAACACTGATCTGGAAAAAAAAAAACACATTGAGAAGCAATATGGTGCTTTTGCCTTTTCCTCTACAGTTTAGTTAATGAGAATGATCTGGATTAAAAATAGGGTGAAATAGCAGCTGCACTTTTTCTCATGCTAATTAAAACACATGTCTTCTCCTTACATTCTCATAAAAATCTCATGAAGAGCAGCACCAACAAGAGCTGAACATTTTAGGCAGCAACGCTGGGAATGAGACCTGTTGGGTCAAAAGCTGTCTCTGCAATCCTGGGCGCTGCTTCTACATAACCTTTCGCAGACGTAACATTTAAGCAAGCTTGCCCCTCAAGGTATCAGTGGTCACAGATTTTTCGATCCTTACAGAGTTGCTAGAGAATTGTGAGACATTGTTTTATGTGCACAACAGCCGAAATGGAGATTCAGCTCAGAATTTTCTAAAATGGGTGGGCTTACGTGCTTAGCAGTTTCAGCAGACTTCAAGTGGAACTCGAGTTAAAAGGAACTTCTGAGTGCTTAGCATTTGAAGAGACAAAATCTGGGTTTAGCTGATTTCAGACATTCATTTCACTGACTTCCACTATAGGAATGAGATCTGACTGATTTAACAAGAAAAACCATCATTGGTTCTGTGTTGCAGTGACCACCTATTCCTGCCCTGGCCAGGACTCCGCAGTATGCGGCAGGAGTGGGGACTGACTGGAGGCTCGCAGCTTTAAGGCCACTCCTTTGCGGTCTGTGCTCTTTCCTCAGAGCAGCAGCCCCAAGCACAGCAGGCGTCAGCAATCCAGAACGAGGAGGATGGAAAGTAACGGGGAGGCTTGTCGGTGGATACAGTTGGAGATTTATTTCCCAAGGGGGTCCAGGACAAACAAGCAAAGACTGACCGGTTACAGTCATTTTTAAAGGAGGGTTGAACAAGGGGAGTAACCACACTGGGAACCAATGGGAGACTCCAGGGGGAGGAACCTCGGGGAGAGTGACATTTACGGGGATCAATGGGCTCAGGGGGGTGGAGGGAAAAGGTCACATGCCCCAATGGGGCACTGAGGTTCAGGGGATTGACAGGGGCCATATATGGAAAGTCTGGGGGGGTTTAGATGAAGGGCATAGAACTGACTGGAGTATTAGGTGGGGTTTGAGTGACTGATGGGGAAGGTACCAGAAGAAAGGGAGGAGATAACCATATAGGGAATAGTGGAGGAGCAGCTTGGGTTTAGGGCAATACCAACTGGGAATACGGATCAGGGATGTACAGGAATGAACCATCGGGGTACAAAGAACATTAAAATATAACATAATACAACATCACCACATCTCCCCCTTTTTTGTTTTAAAAGTTTAAAGGTTGTCTCCTAGTCCTTCTTCTAAATCTGTCAGCCACTCTGGAGGATAGTCTTCGGTTTGTTGGAAGTCCTCTTCCGGTTGCCTGGATGTGGTTGATTTGGGGGGATGCGGGGGTAATAACTGAAAAGCATAGTCTCTTTAATAGTCCAAAGGAAAACAGGATTAAAATGATAATAATGAGGATCCAAAGGCAGTCCTTGATGATAGACGAGGTCCACCCAGAAAGTCCCCACTGATCAAGGAGACCCTCCAGCCATCCTTTTGATTCTATCTTGATTTGGTGGATCACATCTCGCATTTTCCCTCGTGCCAACCGCATGTCTGGAGCCCTCGATGTTAGGTTAAAACAGCAAAGTCCCTCAAACTCCGAGCACTCATGGTGGTGTAATAAAAGGAGTAGTAGTCAATCGCAGCCCTGTTCTGTAGTGTCGCCTTTCTGGTAATCTCCTCGTCTTCGAG
>WEIT01001736.1:0-84598 GCA_013389985.1 Dryoscopus gambensis | reverse complement strand
TAACAGAAATTCTTAATTTGGTTCCTCTCTCTACTGTGGGAGCATATCTGTAAGATTCACAAATGACCAAACCAACAGCAAATTAATTCTACAGTTAACAATCCCTAGAAGTGTTTTGCTTTCCAGCTGCCTTTTTATTCAGGAGATCTGCAAATCATGCTTTGACAGAGAGAAAGCTATGCATGTATTTACATCCTTCTCACAGCTTGCCATACCTCTTTTAAACTTCCGTAAAACTCCTTTGCAGCCAAACTGTCCAATGTGGAGCATTAAAAAATCATGAGATGGCTTGAAAAATATAGAGATATATTTTTAAAAATACGTACTCAGTGACCCTTTGGATTTTTGTTTTCTAAACATTCACATGTTTCCAAACTTCTCTGCACAACTCTGAGGGCTCAAACCCTGCTTTAAGAGGCAGAAAAAACCATGAAATGGAGATTTTTATGTAATCATGGGCTGGATTTAAAAGCACAGAAACTTTTCTGCACTTCACACAGTTTACTGCAAATTTCCAAGTGTCCATCAACCAAAAGCTGTGGCAGCATAGAATTATAATGTGTTTAGTTACATACAAATCTGCTGCTGTTAATGTTGTCCCAGGTGAGCATGAACTGTAAACTATGTGTTAGGCTTTATTTGGGATAGTTTCCAAATGAGTGGGAAGGGAAATAGTACTTAGTATAGATAATATAATCTATGAGTTCCTATTATATTTCCAGGGCAAATGCTGCACTCGTAATTACAGCATCAGTAACAATGTAAGGAAATGTTATGCTCTTGGCTGTAGAAAAAGCTACCTGAAGGCAAGAGGCGATTTAAAGGTCTTGTTGAAAAAAAGGAGGAAGAGATTTTATTCCTCATGAAAACTCAAGAAGCTCCTGAGATGACGTTTTGAAGAAGTTGCAAAAACATACTCGTTTTCTAATTAGCACATCTTTCTCAGGGAATGGTGACTGTTAGCAAAGTTTTTTCTGGAAATGTCTAGGCTTTCAGTTGGCACATGTCTTTCACCATGCCAGTCTGGCTGTATGGAAGACTGAACTGCTCTCTGTGAACAGGATAATGCAGTATCAGGGTCCCCAGAGTGCTTCTGATTCTCTAAGCTGATGTGGACAGTAGAGTATGGATTAAAGGTGTGGATGATGGGAAGGAATGACCAAGATGTAGGGAAGATGTTAGAATCATAGAATTAAAGGAAAACCAGGCTGTCAAAATTGTCTTTTCTTCAGTCTGCCCACCAATATTTTATGGTACATGAACTTTGACTATAGCAAAGTGCTTCATAAATTTAAAATGTAAACGCAGAGGATTTCTTTCTCTTATTCCCTGGTGTAATTTTTACTTTTGTAACTCATGTTCTTTTCCAGCTGAGTGCTATTTCCAGGGAAGCCAATTCATGCATTTTAGAGGTGAGCAGTGCTTTGGGAACTTTTCAATCTGACTGAAAAAATACAAAACCCTTAGTGAAGTACCAACATGAAGAGCTAGTAGTGCAAGGAACCATGCAAACGATCACTATTTATCTTCATTCCTGCCATTCCTGCTACAGGAACAGAAACACTTCAATGACTCATCTGGTTTTTTGTTTTGATGCTGAATTACCAGAGATATCTGATTCTGAGTCTAAACTCTACATTATGAGAGGCTTTGAAGTGCGCTGTGCCATGGGAGGGGGCTGCTTCACCTTGCTATGAATGAACCTCGGGTCTGCCTGAAAGACATCACCATGTCTGACTCGCTACAGTTTAACACCTGTTGGGAAGATGGAAAAACACTCATCACAGAATTTTCATTTCTGAAACAGAAAAGGTCATTTGTTACAGACTATGAAATGGGTGCCAAAATGCAGTTTCTCTGGTAACTAGGAGCAAAAGTGCAGCAATAGTGTTGGGGGTGCTTACCTGGTGTGTTTGGCTGAATAAATAACTGATCAGGATCACGGTGCAGATGCCTGGGTCAAAACTTTTTTTTTTCCTTTCTTTTCTTGTTTCTCTGTTAGTCTGATACCATACATACAATTCTTTTTCTGCAGCCTAAGATTTGAATGATGAATACCAGCTTATTAAGCAAGTTTGGTGCTTGTAGGATAGCATGGAAGTCTGGTGTAGGATTTTATTGATTTGGAAAGATTTGCTTTAGTTCCTTCAGCATTACCCTGTTTTGTCACCTCTGGTTATTTCAATAGCCTGCTCTGTGAAAATTGGATTGTATTGAGTCTCCTTATATGATGTAGGAATTCAAATAGATATGGTGGTGTAACACCTTAGATCAAAGTTAGGATTCAGTCTATACTTGAGAAGATTTGCAGTTAAAAATATGAAGTTCCATCATAATGACTTGTCAGTTCAGAAAATAATTGCTTCCACGTGCTAGGCCGAGCAACTGTGAACTTTTTGTGCTTGTTAGAGCAAAACTCAAGCAGCTGTAATTTTGAAATAAAGTTAGATAGTCTACTAAGGAACAAGAATTCTTTTTCCAGGTAAGTGATTTTCTACTGTTTCCTTTTCTCTTGTTTCTTGCTTGAATTAGATCATGGAGTAAAACACTAGCATCTTTTCATTAAACAAATATATCTAGTCACTCTTACTTCCTTACTCTCTTAAAATGGCTGTTGTAGAAAGAGTAACATTTTCTGAGTGTGCTGGTTTTCTTTCCTTCCAAGCAATGTTGCAAAATGCATCATCAGTTCAGCGACGTAAGCATGGTTGCTTCTAAGGGCTGAGGGGAATCACCTTTGGCTGCTGAATTTAATTTGTCTGGTTTATGTGTGCAGCGCTTTATGAGAACCATTAGCAGTAGCTCTTTGGAGAGTGTAAATACAAGAAACAGGGAATTTATAAAGCTTCAGAAAATGTCCCTTCAAGTGTGTGCATGGTAAGGTATTTCTTAATGTGGTTAGGCTGCTGCTGTCATTTGTTTAATTGCCGAGTCTTTAATTATTATTTTGTATTATCAGGTCTGGACTCCATCCAGCATTGATGTTTCCCATTTGTAATACTTTTGGGTTTAGGAACTTGCATGCATTCTGTGGGAAATTAAGGCCGGAGATTGACAATGGCTTTGGTGGTGTGCCTTGGGAAAGAAGTTACAGCTGATGCATACCATGGAGTTAAGGAAGGGGGCAGGGGGAAGGTTAAGCACAACACAAAACCTGTTAAGTTTAGGCTCACTTCTTTTTTTAGCTGCAGTGGTGTCTTCAAGCCCAGTCTCTGTTCTGTCTTCTGCATAGTGTGTTTTGTTGACTGTTCAGCTACTGGACAAATTTACAATGTCCTGGAAGACTGGGAAAGGAGCAGTTAAAGAGCATGCTGGCTATTTGACCTGCAGAACTGTCTTCATATTGACAGTATCAAAACTTTGTGAGGAGATGATAAAAAAACAATTAAACTTTAGTCTCTGCACAGTACTTAGTTTCTAATGGCAGATTTATAGCAGCTAGTAAGAGTGGAGCGGAGTTAGTNGTGGAGTTAGTGTTTACAGACTTGAAGTTTGGTGGTGCTGAACGTATAATTTATAATTCAGTATTGTCAATTCAAGTTGGTCAAGCTATGATGTGATCTGATGGTTGCAGCCTTCCTTTATTATATGGATACAGTGTGTGCATGCAGCGTTACTCTGCTTAGAAATGAAAATCTTTAACATCCCAGATCATTGCGTGATAAACCTTCTTGCAGCAGCTCTTGCTGTCCCTGGGCTCTCTAGTTTCAGTCACTTCAGGTTTGTGAAGGCTCACTTGCAGAATGGAGTTTTACAAATTCCTGCTCACCCAGGATCTTGAGGGATATGTAGAGTCCCCAGATGTGGGAACAGAGCCTGCAAGAATTTATAAACTTGTCCACAGAGAGAAAATGGCCACATCCACTAAAACATGAGATAATATCTCCCACACACTGAAAGAAAAAAAAAACCAACATGCAGAATCAGACTCTGAGAAAGCATTATCTAGTAAGTTTAAAACGGCACTGTATGTGTTTCTATTTTAAGATTATTTAACATAAATTGATGTTATCTAACTCCACATGTCTCCAGTGAGGGAATGTCATTCTGAGTGCACAAAACATGCACAGTGACTTGGAAGAGAAAACAACTCTGTTATTTTTTTTTTTTTTGAAATGCAAAGACAGGAAAGAGGGAATGCGATTTCCCTTGCTACCTTTAACTCCTTCCCTAGGCCAAGCACGTGTCATAAGCTAGCAAACAAACAAAAAAGAGCTCTATTAGAACAAATAGGGAAAGGATCGGCTAAGGCTCTGAAGACATCTCAGCTTCTGAAACCTCTTGCCACTTTACATCACCAGTACTCCTAATGTTCAGGATTTTGCACTGTATGAAGGTCACCTGGAAACCCGTTGATGGTTCTTCTCAGTTAAGCCTTGGGATGAAGTGGCCTTCTCTGGGACCTGAATGGGTGTGAATCTCCTTGCTGAAATCCAGAAGGTTGAGGGTGGATGGAAAACACAGTCAAAACAACACTCTGGTTTTAGTAAGCACCATGGTTCCTACTTTTTCAGTTTTCTGTGTACCTGGCAAGGGCACAGAGGCTATTTTTGAACTGTCTAGACTATTCTTCTAAAAGGGATCTCTTCTTTTTCCTCTTCTTGTTTCTGGTCATCAGGGAGAAGGGAGTTAGCACATCTATTTGTGAATGTGCCCACACACTGAGCCCGCATAAACATTTTACAAAGCATATTTATAGAACTGTTGTAAAAGCATGTGTCCTCAAGAGCTATGCATTTATAAAATTGACTTGCATGTAGTTTAATCAGTCCAGAAGCATCACTCCTAACATAAATTTTTGCATTACGTTTTCTGTTTAATGTAAAATCCAGTACCACCCCCTAGTCCCCTAGTTTAGCTTTAAAAAGTTTATACGTGGACACAAAGAAAAAATGTGAATGTGCAGCCCAGTCATTTAAAGTTCACATTTCTGGTAATAGATTATTTGAATTGTTGATTATTCCAAAGATGGAAGATATTTCTCCACATTTGAAAAGTCATGGCAGTCAGGTGAAGTCCCCAGTGACTAGGAAAAAGGAAACATCACTTCTATTTTTAGAAAAGAGAGAAAGAAGAACACAGGGAACTACAGATGGGTGAGCCTCACCTCTGTTACCAGAAAGGTCATGGAGCAGATCCTCATGGAAGCATTATTAAGGCACATACAAGACAAGGAAGATGGATGATCCGAGACAGCCAGCACAGCTTCACAAAGGGCAAGGCATGCCTGACCAGTCTGATGGCCTTCTATGATGAAGTGACTGTGGTGATCAACAAGGGAAAACTGACCAGTGTCCTCTACTTAGACTTCTGTAAGGCCTTTCACATGGTCCCACACAACATCTTTATCCCCAATTTGGAGAGACCTGGATTTGAAAGGTGGACTAATACTCGGTAAGAAATTGGCTGGGTGGACACAAAGAATTGTGGTCAGTGGCTCTGTGTCCAGGTGGAGGCCAGTGATGAGCGGTGTCCCTCAGGACTCTCATGAGACCTGGTGCCCTTTAATAGCCTCATCACTGACATGGGCAGTGGGATGAGTGCACCCTCAGCAAGTTTGCAGATGACACAGCAGCAGGACAGGATGCCATCCAGGGGGCCCTGGACAGACTTGGGAAGTGGGCCCACGAGCACCTCATGAGGTTCAACAAGTCCAAGTGCGAGGTGCTGCACCTGAGTCAGGGCAATCCCAGACATGAGCACAGACTGGGAGAAGTCACTGAGAGCAGCCCTGCAGAGAAGGACTTGGGGGTTCTTGTGGATGAAAAGCTGGACATGAGCCAACAGTGTGCACTCATGGCCCAGAAGGCCCATGGGACCCTGGGCTGCATCAAAACAAGAGTGGCCAGTGGGTCAAGGGAGGTGATTCATGCCCTCTACTCTGCCCAGGTTACACCTCACCTGGAGTGCTGCATCCAAGTCTGGGGTCCTCAGCGTAAGACAGACATGGATTAGTTAGAGCAGGTCCAGAGGAGGCCATGAAGACGATCAGAGGGCTGGAGTACCCCTCCTATGAAGACAGGCTGGGAGAGCTGGAGTTGTTCAGCCTGGAGGTGAGAAGGCCCTGAGGAGACCTTATTGAAGCCTTCCAGTACCTGTTACTGCTTCTCTTTCTTGTGATGATGCTCTTCCCCACTGTTAATTTTTTTCTTTTTTTTTTTTTTTATTCCCTTTTCTCTCCACAGAGAAAATTTAGAAGGATTCTAGATTTCTAATATGAGTGTATGTATGTTTTCATACATTCAGTGCTATGAAAGATTGGTTGTGAAACGCAGTAGCTTCTCAGGCCATCTGCTATAGCTAAAGAGAAAACCTTTCTCACAAATGTCACCCTGTTGTAACCTGAGACCATAATAGCTTTTCATTAAATGAGGTTGCTTCCTCAAAGCATACTGGTGTGGAAGTTGCTGTGGGTTGCTGCTTCCTGGGTACTTAAAAACCGCTTGGAGTTGATTTTGTGTTAGCTTGGAAAAATCAGACTAAAATGACAGTAATCATCCAGTTTTGAACAGAACAGGCAAGCAAGCAACCATTAGTCGATAATGTTGGCTGGGGACATGATAAGTAAAACTCTTTTCTTTCCCCCTGCCAAGCTTTGCCTCACTCTTAGCTTGGCCAACTGTGCTGGCCAGTACAGCCTCACACTTCCTTTGCACTCCCATCTGCTCAGCTGTGTCCATCTGCTGGTGCTTTTCTTGTTCCTGCTCTGGTGGGGTGTTTAGACACTCCAGACTCTGCTCCACTATCTCTGCTGGTATCTCTGTCTGACAGCACTTGTGGTGTTTAGACAGGAAGTGGAGCTCAAATATAGTGCTGGGCTAGTATGACTCTGAACAAGCCTGCTTCGTTGCTTCCAAGATTGGTGTGTTTTGCATAGAAACTCATGGTATGTCTTCATCCAGATGTGAAAAATGCTCTAAAATTTTATTCCTTGCAGCAGAGCCTGTTATTATTGCTTCTATTATTATTGTTAAGCATTTGGACAACCCACTTGTA
The DNA here is from genome assembly GCA_013389985.1 of Dryoscopus gambensis. Classification (NCBI taxonomy): domain Eukaryota; kingdom Metazoa; phylum Chordata; class Aves; order Passeriformes; family Malaconotidae; genus Dryoscopus; species Dryoscopus gambensis. Next base: position 77,602 of record WEIT01001736.1, on the reverse strand, counting down.
TTAACCTGATCCATGACAGTAATGCAAATGGTAACTATAACAGAAATTGAAACATGAAACAGCAGTACATGCCAACAGCAGCTAAGAGTCCAATGGGGAACAGGGAATGTCCAGAAAAAATCACCCCTTTAAACTTTCACAGATGTATTTTATGTATATGTAGCATGTTATACAAGTATATGCATGCGTAGTTTAACAAAACCGAATTTTTGTAAAAATCATGTGACGTGAGATTCAATCTTTGGAGTGATGATTACAGAAAACTGAAATAGCAGATGTGCTAAGGTTTTAAAAATAGTATTATTTCTGGAGATAAGCTTCTGCTCATTTCTCACAAGCAGCTATTTTTCTGATGCTCTGCTGCTTATCTGTGTGGGTGTGGGGGCAGGGTAGATCAATATAGATGCATCTGACTGGTAAGTTTCTGTTGAATTTTGTTTGCAACATATTCCTTCTGAGATTCCTTGTAAAAAGCCCACAGAACTTACGTATCATAGGTAGTTCCACAGTGAATTTAATACTGCTGGAATCATGATTAGTCAGGGCATTTATAAAGTAATTTCCTCTCTGAACTCTGCAAGATTTCTTTGCAGGACAGGAATCAGAATGTCTTCCATTCTTTGAGTGCATGTGTGAATAAGAGTGTACATCTTGACACTGCAAGTGAAATCACAGCTTGATGTGAATTATGTGTCAGTGTAATCATGGTGTTGTTTCACCTCCTTTCTCCTTTTCACATTTAACAAATGCTAATCATACTTGAATATCTCAGGACTGCTTGTAGTCATTAATATTTCTGAGTGCCTACATGGCTCACCTGGTTGTTTTCTGCATTGATCAAGTTCTGTACTCAGATAACCAGGCAACAGTGTGAATTTTTGAGTAACATTCTGATAGCTTAGTTCTGTAAAAAATAGTGAGGGAATTTTTGTTTTTTAAGCTGTGTTTTCATTTTAGTAAAGCACACTGTGAGTCAAACCTAGTTCAGAAACATCTCTAAGACCATTGCCCCTCCTTTTCTTCCAAGCCTACTCTCTTCTGCCCTTGCTCCTCACGACTGTCAACCTATTTAGCACCAGATTCAAGCTATGTACCTCAGTTGTCCTGATATTTTGTCTTTTGCAAGGCTTGTTATGGAGTTTTCTGCTGCATCACCACCAGTGTTTACATCACAGTCAAATGTTGGCATTTCTCCAATGGGTGGTTTTCTACATCATAATGTTGACTTTATTATGATATTGTTGAATGTCATTATATTGCACTTTGTAAATACAGATTTCTTATTTTATTTTTTTTTTTAAGTTCTTAGGGACACCTCAATATGCTAATGGTACTTGATAGCTGCAAAATTATTATCTTTGCTATGAAAATGTTGCTAAGGGGAGTGGGGGCTTTGTGGTTTGGATTTTTGAGGGGGTGGGTTTTACAGACTGCCTCTGAAGGAGATGCAGTACAAGCTACTTGTGCAATTGCAGTGCGTCACCTCTGAGGTGGAACCTCAGTGCTCCTCAGTTCCACCTCTAAGGAACACCAGTAGCTCCTCATATGAATGAAGAGAATGAAAATCCAAAGAATGAAAGGAAAAAAAAAAGTCCTGCTTTCTCAAGAGATTGACTTTCTTTGCTTTTTTGGTAGTGTTGCTCCACTGTTGCAGGTGGGAAAATCTCTCCTAGTCTAAGCTTTCTTAAATTTTCTTGCCCTGTCCTGGAGCAGTTTACTCCTCTGTATTGCTGTAAAACTTTTTGTTTAGAAACTTAAAAACAAGAATACAATCCCTCCCTCTCCCCCCCACCAAAGAAACCAAAACCCCAAACAAAAAACCTAAGGGTTAGCGCTATAGTGTATGATTCATCATGCTTTTTTTGGACGGAGGAACTTGCTGTATCCTGGTACATATTCAGAAGTAGCCAAGCTACTAGGCTCAGACATTTGAGGGCTTTTTTTCCCCCTCCTCCTATCAGGCCATATGTACTCAAACTTCCTGTCTTGGGAAATGAGTATAAGCTTCTTTTTCTGTCCTTAGGCCCTGGGGTTTTTTCCTGGGGTTTTGTTTGGTTGGGGTTTTTTTTGTTTGTTTGTTTGTTTTTTTTTGTTTGGATGTTTTTTTATCCAAAGGGAGCTGACTAATCAGCTCCAGGAGTGGAATATATGGGGATAAGAGGTCCATCTTGGTTTGCAGCTAAAGCAGAACTCAAAAGAAAATGTTATCAAATATTTGCTTGTTCTACAGGACAGATTCACTTCATTATTTATGGGCAGACAGATAATGTTTTAAAGTTAAAAATCTGAAGTTATAAAAAAAAGAAAGTATTTTAAAATATGTCTCTGTAGCGAAGTTAGGCAGACTTCTGCATTTTATAATTTCAGCTTTTAAAGTGTCACCTTGTTTATATATGAATAAAACTTGGCTTGAAGATGTGTCCCTTTACAACAGCTTTTAGTAAGATAATATTTGAGGAAGCAGAGCTACTTGTTGTACATTATCATTCTAAAACAAAAGAATTCAGATTAAATAGGTGTGGTACTGAAAGTGAGATCAACTTTGCAACTATTGGAGCAGCAAAAAATGGGTGATACAGCTCATAATGTAACATGTAACATAAAGCTGTAAATAATAGAGGAAGTATTTAAAGAAGTAGTATAAATACTTGCCTCTTACTCAATGGCTGGCTCAGCTGGCTATCACATTTAAAATGCTGTACTTGAAGAGATTTGTGTAATCCGGACTATTTTGTATAGGGATAATAGAAAAAATCAGCTGAACTGTGATATGCCAGCTGAGAAGTGGTGATGAATTTCTACAGTCAGTAACTTTTCAATCCAATCTGTTCACATCTGGGAAAGTGTTCTGGTGTATGGCTTTGGAACTGCATGGATGTTTTTTATGTTTAGGGTGAAGATACCTGGCTGGTTACAGACTGATCTAAGCTGGAGACTGACTGATCTTAGCTGGTGAATTAATGGGATGGAGTGCTTGCTTTGCTTTGTATTTAAGCACACTGTAATTAGTTAGGCCCTACTCCATCGCACCTTTTTTGGATGTAAATCTCACAGTTGTGGTTTGGGAACTTTAGTGCAAATGACAGCAACCCTCTGCAGTTCTCTTTTGTAGCCTGAAATCTGACAGCCAAAATGTCACGAGGTGGCCTTGAGTTGCTGGCTGCCTTGTTTCTTCATTCTGTGCAAGATGTACAGATGCTAAGTGGTAATAAAAAGCGAATGGTATCCTTCAGGGTAGTTTCATTAGCATAGCAGCCTGAGCCCTTGTCATGTAAGTGCGTGAGCCTGGGTAAATTTTGGGGTACCATAAAAGTTAAGAATATGGTAAAAGAGGGGCAGCACCAGTAGAAGCATGAAAGGATGACTGCTCAAACACATGATACAAAAGAGAGAGTCTAGAAGAACAAGGGTATGGGAACAGTCCAACAATCTCTTTAAGTGCAGAAGAAATATATTGACTGGTTTGAGAATTTTTGATAGGAAGAGCAGCCACCAATACCTGTTCAGTGAGTGCTCTCGGTGGGCAGAACTGGGAGTGAGTAACAACATCCCTCAGTGCTCCTCAGTTAACTGCAGGGAGTGATTGCTGCTCGCTCGGGGAACAGACCAATTTGTGGTTCAAACCGGTGGTGGTGTGTCGCTGCTCCCAGGAGTCAAGTGACCTTGTTTATAATGTGTAGCTGGGCCAGTATGCAGCTGTTTCCACTGTAAACTCACAGAAAGCTGGGTTCAGGATATGCTTGTGCATATTACTTTGCAATTAACTTTGTATGGACACACATGCAAACCCCTTCTCCCATAGCTGCTTCAGTGCTTTTTGCTTCTGTAGGGAGCACAAGTGCATTGTACATTTTTGGTTCATTTTTGCCCTGTTAGAGCAACAAGTCTGTGGGTAGAAAGGAATGAAAATGATGCTTATGGTGCTGAAGACATGAACTGCAAGGTGAAGTGACTGGGTATTTTAGAGCTTGCTAGAGGAACCAAAAATAATTTTATGTGGAACAATTAATCCCCTGGTCTACAGCATGCTTCAGAAGAATCATTATAAAACTGGAAAAGGTAAGTATATCCAAGACTGAAATTCTTTTGGAAGAGTAGAATTCGTATGCATTCCTGAAGATAATCTGTGCAATACTATAATGCTTTCTTTTCAGAACAGTAATTAAAAATAATCATCCCACTGTGCACAACAGATTTGCTTGCGTTAACTGTTCCTAAAACAAAAGACATTTAGGCATGAACATTTTTTAAAGCATCAGATTCTAGTTAGAAATAGGATGGAGCTATGAAGGATTGAAGGAGGTAAGAGGGTGGGTAAGTCCTCCCTTTATTGTGCAAGCATCCTGCCCTGGGTAGTATCCTTGAACATGTAAGAACTTCCCCGGTATCTTTGCTTGTCATTAATATTGGGATGCTGCACAAAGGGGAGGAATATATTTTCAGTTCCTCATGAGATTTTCTTCAGTAGTGTGTGATTTTGTCCTTTTTCTGACAGAACTTTCTCTTCATGCTAATGGTTTCTTCTCTGCTTTCTGTTATGTTTTTTGGCCTGGATTTTTTTTTTAGCCTGTTCAAATCTCTGTCCCGTAGAGTGGCATTGCAACCAGTGAGGAAATACTTGTTCTCTTTTGTGACAGAGCAGGGATCCCTTAGGAATGATTGAGCAGCTGTGGTTGTGGAGAGGAGTTTGCTCTTCAGGTGTTGGGTAGGAGAGCTGTCTCTGCCATTGTATTTCCTGACGTAGAGACGTTGCAATGTGTATTTGCAATGTGACGTTGTCCCCACTGCATGTGCCTTTCCCGTGATGGAAGGAATGAGAGGGGAAGTGACATCTGACAGATGTGTAGGCATTTTGTTTAATGCTGGAAGATGTAGTGGTGCATGAAGCTGAATGGTGTAACATTCTGTATAATGCAGAAAGAAGGGAAAAAAGGAAGAGGAGAAAAAAAGAGGGGTAGATATATGGGGGGAAAACCCAAGGATTTTAAGGATTTCTTAAGGATTTCTTCTCTACGGGAGCATACCTTGGAGTAAGAGGCCTGCAAGGGATTTGTCAGCTCCTTGAAGAGCCTCTTTCTTTTTAAACAATGCAAAAGTGCCAGAAACCTGTCCTTCCGATGGGGGAGAGCTGTGTTGTGTGTGAGTGTTTTGGAGAAGTTCTGTATCTTGGAGGAAGAGGAACCAGAGTGTGGTTTGACAGTTGCTACAGCAACTAACGCTTTTTTAATGGAAGGCAAGGATAAGTGATGGTATAAAGTCTTGTGTAACTGACGTACCTTCCCCCGCTTCCTGCCAATTTTCCAGTATATTAAAACAATAAGTAATTTATGACTTCAGCTGAGAAATGGCTCTATGTTTGCCCAGCTCAGCCTCGTTTGCAAGACTGCGTGATCTTTACAGAGACAACAGAGAAGAAATTATTTACGTAACAGAAAGCAGGAATTCAAGCATCTCTGAAAAGTATGCTTTTCAAGGGACAAATGCATTCCTTGTTCTGCCTGGAGAAATTTTGTTTGATGTGGATGTCAGTGGGACAAGCCTTTTTTATCTCATAGCTTCGTTTCTTCTCATCCTCTTCCTTCCTCTTGGCCACGAGTATTTTTTTGCAAAGTTTTTTAAACTCTTTTGGGTTACCATGGAATTCTTTTTTTATATAGGAATGATGATGTATTATAGAGTAAATGAAAGACGATGCAAACCTATGGCAGGAGGGGAATTCTGCTGGCTGTCCCTGCAGCAGTATTACAGAAGCAGCCCTGGCATAGACGTACTCAAGTAATTGCTGTCCAGAGAGAGAGACTTTAACCCTGTAGGGTTAAAGTAATTTTTTAGGACCCAGCTGCCTGCTATTATCCAGAAGAAATGATACATGAGTGGAAACCACACATCACATCCCAGAGTATGGAGACACTCACTTTAGGATTCAAAAAGGTGCCTAAATTGACTGTCTGTTCACCAGTTTATAGTTACGTATTTTAATTTAGTGGTGGTTTTGGTTTTACTACTGAAATTTAGGGGCATTTTACATCTGAATTTCAGGGGAAGAGAAATTGTTCTCTTTCTTGTTCTTTGAAATGTTGCTGGAAGTCTTAGGCTGCAAAAAGGCACTTTGCCTCCCCCCTTGGGTTCTTTATGCAACATCAGAAGTTATTCTGGGTTAAGGGTGCTGATTTTAATTGAAGAGTAGGTATTAGGCCATTAATCATATTTGTAAATGAAACATAAATATGCACAAGTATAGAATCTTAAATACAGGTTTTTGCAGTTCTTACTTTTAAAGCCCTGTTTTTGTGAACCAAACATGTTTACCTAGCTCTTCAGAACTAAGATTTATTTTACTGTTGTCCTTGTTAATATTTTGAGCATTAGCAACTCATAACCAGAGCTCCCAGATTTGTAGGTTTGAATGCTGTGTTTCATTTTGCTGTTTAAAAGAAAAAAGTTACCTTCAATACAAGTCATGACAATATTACACTGTGCATTTTCAAAAAATTATGACTGAACTAAGAGCCAGTTTTCAAGTGAATGACACTGAGGTATTTGACTGGAATAAGTTCACTGCTCGTGAGTTTCTGAGAAGCAGTGCATGAAGCATGCACATTTTTTTTCACGGATGAAAAAGTAATAAACCTTTGCTACCAATTTTATGCATTTTAAAACTCAGTAGAGGATAATTACTACCTTCTTGCATTCATTACAGCATTTTGTATTCATGTGAGATGAGAGAAATAACTGAAATATTTGAACTAAAGGGAAGACTGACAAAAAGATCTCCTTTTAGATATTCATGGGTTAGTGACCAGTATGTATTAGAAAGGAAATTTGCAAAGTTTGAAATCTGGGACATGAATGTGTTCCTCCCCATAGCATCCTGTCTGCTGTTTTCTTCCTCCTACAACCCTCTCCTCTTCCATCCTTACCCAGACCTTGAAATGGTTTATCCTTTTTGCTTCTCTGACTCATTCACTTGCCCCGGTGACACCACTCCATCTCCAAGTCTCTTTTACTCTCACTCCTTCAGGCTCTCTCACGATCACCCTGCTGCAAGATTCTCCTTTATGTCTCACCATCTTTCCCTCAGTGATACAAACCCGCTTTTATCTCTCTCATCTTGAGGAGCCTGTGCTAGTCCAACTGCTGCCCCGCTCCTTTCTTGCTTTTCTATCAGATAAATTGATTCAGCTCCTTGAAGTTACTTTTTTTTTCATTTCCTTCTGGACTTCTAGGCTGGCTGTCATCCCCTCCATGACACCTGACTGCCCTTGTCCAGCATCCTACAACTACCAAATAGCATTGTGTTATTGGAGGGACACCAGCAGAACTTGCACTTGATCAATGCATTCTTTCTGCTCTTTAGGTCACACAAAGTGGAAGTCTTTCAGCTCCACTGAATTGTTAGTGAATGTGGAGTGATTTCCTAGGAAATACATAAGGACACCTGTGATGAAGAACTATATGTAACTAAAAATGCTAACATTTTTATTCTTATATTGTTTTGTAAAAGGTAAAAAATTGTTGACAAAATGTGATGTCAGGGTGCAATTACACAGTATGCAAACCTCCCATACCTTTCAAGTTAAGGATTTCTCCTCTCAGCTGTATGTAACTGTGTTTCAGGTAAGTCTTCCACTTAATACTGTGGATTATGCTCTGGCATGACAGAACATGTAGGTATTCATTAGATTTTTTTTTTTTTAAATTTATTTTTTCCAAAACTTGGTATGCTGCTGCTTGTTCATACAGTTATTGGATATCTGATTCCTGGGCACTCATCTGGACTGTGCCATTGCTGCTGACAGCTGTAGGCATGCAGCACGCTTCTGTAAATTGTCTGAACAACTAAACTTTGAGATTTACTGGGTGATTTTAATATTTTAGTGTCTCATTTAGCCAACCACTTCAGACTTTTCTTTAGATAAACTGGACTTTCTCACCTGAAGAAATGGTATAATGTGAAAGCAAAAGCAGGTTACTTGCAGTTTCTAAGACTAATCAGTCATCACTGGCTTTAGTAAAAAACTTAGGAAGGTTGAGGCAGAAATTATGGAGATATTCAGAAGAGTCTTATCCAGTTTAATTTAGTGACCTAAGCTAGTGTTATCTCAAAGCCTTTTGGGCATGGATATTACACACTCATTTTTTTCCTACAAAACCTGAAATAAAAGTAGTCATCTCTTTTCACTTATTTTTTCCCCAGATCAAAAATGACAGGAAGTGATTTGCAGTTGTCTTGAAAGTGAATTCTTGCCAAAGGGTTAGAAATAGCTACTCTTAAGTATTATCAAAGTAGCATTAAACCAAAGAATTTTCTGCCTTCATACTGATGACATTACAGTCCAAAGGAGTTGAACTGAAGCCCAGTTTATGCAATTGATGTTAGGATATTATTATCAGAAAACAGCACTCCTTGTCTTTATATTCAGCATTTTTTAAAGACAGAAAACTGTAATTTGGAAAATTGAATGGAATAATTCCATGTTTTCCAGAAAATGGTTCTTTAATGAAAACAGGTGGTCAACTGTTAATACTAAGAGGCTCCATATGCAAAATTGTCCAAAAACATTAAATTTAGCAAGCAAAATTCTGTGTCTTTGACAGGAAAGCTGGCCTGGCTTTGGTTCACATTGTTACGAAAGAATTTTTCTTTTTTCCAATGCCCTTGTCTTTCTCTAAGGTAGATGCACAAGGTAGGTGCCTCCGGCACCACTGCATTTTATTGGGTAGAAAGAAAATCTGATTTAGTTTCTACTGATTTTATTCAGTTAACAAAGTCATGTATAAAACTGTCGGCGTGACTGGTTTTCCATTCTGTAGTTTAGTACTAATGCACCACTAAAGGCACTGATCTAAATTGAATGGTAAAAGGTTGTTATATTCAACACAAACAAAAAAACCCAAACTAAATCAGGAGTAGGGAGATTGGGTCCTACAGACTGCCCAGCTTCATAGCAGTGAACGTGAGAACAGGATCTAGAGGAGATGTCTCCTGGCTGCCTCTGTGCAGCCTGCCCTGCCCAAGTCAGCCTAACATCAAAGAGAGTTGCTAAATCCTCTGCAACAGTAGAGGGAGGGAGCTGAGTCAGTGGCTGGGGAGGTGATGCTCAAGGTGTCAGTGCAAATGCTGCCAGGCTGGGAAGGCTCAGGGGGACACAGAGGGAGACGCTCTGCAGACCTCGGGAGGGGCTTCTCCTCTCCATGAGGGGCAGTCACTGGTGAGTACAACCCCTTCCTAACTGGTTCCCTTACCTAAGGAGTGAGGCTTTGTGCCGTGGGTTCCTTATCCTGCAGCTAGCAGAGAGGTCACACTGTGAGGCTGTGGTGAGGAGGATGTGCCTTCTCCAAGGACTCCCTTGAGCATCCCTAGATCACATCCTGTGAAGAAACACCCCCTTGGCAAGATCAGTGTTGCACTGTGACCATCCTCCTGTGTGGGGATTCCTGGCAGAGATGTCCAGGGGGTGCCTGGTACGTGGGAGTTCAGCGTGGGATACTGGAGCATGGCGCTATATTGCTGGAGCCTCTGGAAAAAGCTCTTCCATAGCGTGTGAAACCTGGCGAGTCAATATGAAAGCTGTACCCTTATGTAAGAGTGCACAAAGAGTTAGCTGCAGATAAGGGGTGACTGAGATATGTTGACTTTTGTTATCGAATAATTGATGCTCTGCTAAAAGCAGTTGGATTTGAATTTGTTGGATCAGCTGTGGTCATAGCCTGAGAGTGAAACTTATGACAGTTCCAGCCCTGTTTGGACCCGTTGCAGTAGGTCTTTCTATCCAGGACCTGGTCCACTGTATGGAGAGTTATGGAGTGTTATCTCTGTTGCCTAATGTCTGCAAATGATAAGTTTGGTTACATGAGACTGCCAGAAAAAAAAGGAAAGAAGTTCTGGTAGCTTTCTAAGAAAGGCACTCAGCTCTTTGAAAGAGGAAGCTCACTTTGATATATGATACCCTGGAGTGTTAAATGTGAGCCCAACCTTGCAGCACAAAAGGCTGCAGTATTTTTTAACCCAAAGACATTTGGAGAGTTTTCAGTGAGGCCTGGCCTTTGTTTCTAAGTATTTATATAATCTACATTGCCAGGAATATTGATAGTTACATGCAGTTTTACAAGGAGGTGTGTTTAACATCTCACGTAACAGCAGCACTTGTGTAGGGCTGTCACTTCTTTACAGCCATGCTTATTTACATTCACAGATCTGACAAGTCTTTCATCCTGGTTTGTATTTCTGCTGTGTCCCATGCATCGTGGCCAAGCAGTGGGTTTATCACTGCCACTTTGCCTGTGTGGTGGTGGTGAGGTGTCTGAACTGTGCACACACCAAGTCTCTGACTGAAAGAATTTCCATAGCTCTCACTGCGTTATGTGCAGCCTGGGTGGTTACATAGGTCTCCATATATTTATGGGTATGGAAATAATCTCTGTTAGGAGAAGCTGGTGTTGACCATGGGGAATTCTATTAACAAAACTGATAGGCTAAAATAAGGAGAGGAACATCAACAAATGCCCTTATAACACTCACTGATAAACAGATGCAGCTTCTGCCACCTACATTTAACAGTGCAAACTCCTAACACAAGTTACAGAAGAGCAGCAGCCATTTGTTCACCCCTTCCTAGATGTGTTTGCCATGGAGCATCTGTGTTAGCAAAGCCAACTTCTGACACATTGTCAAAATACTTTTTTTTCTCAAAAGTAACTGTTACCTTGTCACACTGTTGTGAATTGTGGATTTGGGTTGTAACTTCTTCAGGGGTGAAAATGAAGCCAGGCTGTAAGAGTGTAGCACCCTTCAGCTTTTGAGAGCTTCCATACTGCCAGGGTGTTGCTTTTTCTGCAGAAGCAAAGGCAGCCATGGAAAAGCCTCTGCTACCTGCAGTGAGATTGCTGTTCTCAGGAGTGTGGGTCAAGGATGCCCCCTTTGTTACGCAGGAAAGTTGCGCTGTTGAGAGTGTAGGTTCCCTTGGCAAGCAGCTGTGCTCCTGGGCTGCAGGAAAGCAAGCTGGGAGATAGGATGATCAAAGACTGGCGCTCTCTTCCCAGCATGTACAATTCAGAGCATCTCAGCCTGGAAATGAAAACAGACTGGAGAAAAGAAATGCTTGTACCAAGATGTCTGGGTCTCTCTAGTTGTCATTGGGGTTTTTTTCTGAAGAGTAACAGCATGGCCTTCATGGTGATAGTCATTCCACATAACTTTTTTAGCTTATTGTCTTGGGGTGATTTCCTCCTAAACTTGTCTCAAACTGAGACCATTTGGGACCACTATCTATAAATCAAATTAAAGTGTACCACTTGTTGATTGCTAAACTCTGCTAACAGGTATGTTACATGAGAAGATAACAATTGAGAACAGAAACTGGAGGTTTTTTCCTGGTAGCTGAATGTGCAGGAGCTTTCACCAATTAAGATTTTACATCTAGATAATAAACCTATGTAGTTACCTTGCAGTTACAGAACAGCTGCTTGGCAGTGGAGCGGCCTGTCTGCTCAGAATGAACCTCAGAAATGGGTAGGCAAGATGTGGTTGGAAAGAGGAGATGGCTGTAGCAGGTTGGGGAAAGCTAAACTGGGGAGCTCTCAGTTAATGGGATTACAATGAAAAATCTTGATTTGCTCTGCACGTGGTCAGTCTAGAGACTTATTAACATGGTCTTACTGTGGTTTAAGAGTGGTTGCTCATGGATCATCCCTCTCAGGCTGTAGATGTGCTCACAGGCATGTAATGACAGGAGCTGTTTACCCACAGAAGAGATAGTGCTGCATTGCCTGCATCTCTTACCTTTCCGGGTCTTATCAGACAGATTATCAGGTTCTCAAAATGATAACAAATCTGGCACATTGTCTGAGGTGGTGCCAGGTTTCTCTGACTCTGACAACCTGAACATTAAGGGTTGATGGATGGCTTGAGAGAGAAATACTGGGGTGCTCTCCTGCCCATGCCCATTCTTCCTCTGGGTGCTTGCAAGATGCTGCATCACAGAGTTGCTTCAGACCTGCTTTGTGTCCCAAGGTTTACTTTTCCAGTTTAGTATGCTATTGTTTGAAATGTCAGCCACCTCTGGCCTTATCCCGCCTAAGTTGTAAAGTTTTCTCTCCCTCTCTTCACTTGGCTCGGGAGGTGGGAGGTTTTGGGACCATTCCAGGGCTTTTCTGAAGCTGCTTTTTCCACTGTCAGGCGGGGTCTGGCACTGAGTCAGCCACTGCTTCCTGGTTCTCACCCTTCCCTTGCAGGCAGACAGATGACCTGCCTTAAGGGAGCGACCTTTCTTGGAAGGTGGAATCAGGCACATAAATTAAATGCTGACCATAAACATTAGCCACCTACACACCTATGAACATATTAATCCTGTGTTAGCAGTCGCTTAATGCAGTGTTCATTGATCAGCTAGTTATTATTTGTGCAGTGCTTTGAAGATGACAGAAAAATGTACATTTCTCTAGTCATTACTATTAGATTAGCATATAATTCCAAGGCAGAAACTTTACTGAGAAAATTTATCTGTATTCTGATGAAAGAGGAGTGTGTTTGTTATGAGAGCTCGATGAGGCACAGAACTTATTTGTTACAGTTCCAGAGAGGAAAAATTTGATAATTGAGTGGGAATCCTGTTAGCCACATCTTGCCCTGTGTTGAGGGGGAATGAAGGTATTAATTTACCTGCCTTCCTGTGTTTATGGGTTGTAGTGTGAACTGACTTTTCTTCCTGCCCTGGTTTTTCTCTGGAAGGCTCCTCTCTCATTTTATGAATGCTTGAGTGCCACCAGTTTTATCTCACCTAAGCATCTGTGGAAAAGGATAAAGGAAGACACTATTTAAGTACCTGAATTCATCCTGGGCTGCTCAGGAAAGAAATAAGTACCTTACCTGTCTCTGCAAAGTATGATCAAGGGGAGTTTGATCCACACCTCTTGACATTCACCAGGGCTGAAGGAATTTCACCTTGAGGTATGAGTTTCTTCCTTAACCTTGCTCTTCATATTTCTCATCTTTTCTGCCCCCTCCATTTAGTCTTTGCTGTTAAAACTGTTTTCCCTGCTGCCATGCTTAACTTGATCTGAGTTCATGCTTTGCATAATTAGATGTGAGAGAAAATATGATCTGACAATAATAGCAGGCATGCTTTCTGAAGTTAATGGTGTGTGTGTAACCATTAACTTAAGGAGAAGCTCACTTGGGCCTAAAATAACACTCCTTGCACAGACACAAAATTAAAAGACTAAGTCATGTGATAAAAGAACCTATATCTAGAAACCTCCATGTTCCTGATCTTACCAGTGGTTCTCTTCATAGACATACTGCACTTGGATGGACAATTGCTGTCTTCTGGGCTGCCCACGCAGTTGGAAGAGTTTGGGATGGGAACCTATATGGTGGGAGGAACCAAGAGGGTGGCTGACCTTGCAGTCAAGATCTCTAATAATTGCCTCTTTCAAAACAGTATGTTCCAGTTGGGCTCTTCAGTGTTTGCTCTAACTGTGGGCTGCTCTCTTTGTCAGCTGCAGGGGAGTGATTTCTACCTTAGAGGCCTTCAAAATCATTCCTTTCTCTTCATTAATCAAGGACCTAATCAGATTACAGGGATCTAAATGGACTTCAAGCACTAAGTTTTTAAGTTCTATGGAAATTTTCCACTCCTTAACATATGAAAACATGTAGAATCGTTTAAGTTAATGGCACAATACTTCTCTCAGGAGATCATTTTCTAATTGATTTTATTGCTGCTAACATTATCCATGGACAATTAGTATCTGATAAGATCCCTTCACTTCTGCTTGGTGAAGAGATGAAGCCTCCCTGGGCAGCTGCATTCCACAAACAGCTGAGTTGCTGGGAATCCCTGGGGGGGCCCAAAAACTCTCTTGTTTTTAAAAGAATGTTTTTCAGTCATTTTACATGTCTTTGATGGTAGAATGTAAGTGATGGAAAAAAAATTCCTGAGTCACTTCACGCTGTTCTTTTTTGTCATGTTTAGGTTATTTGAAACTTTGCAATTTGGTTGATTTTAGCTGTCAAGAAGATAAATTTCTCACGGATGCTTTAGGCTTGAGAATACTTGTACTTCGCTGAAATCTTTAGGCAACAATAATAAATAGTTTTTGCATGTGAACTTGTATCAAGAGAAACAGAGATATTGATCCCTTTGGGAAATCATAACTGTTTTGATTTCTAGATGAATTTCAATTAATTTCATGTGGTGTCAGATAGATTTTCATCTTCTTTTTATAAGTTCTTGTTCTCTATTTTATTCTTTGCTTTACACCAGTTTACCTTTGATTTCCCCAAAGTTTCATCTACTTTTTTCACTTGTCTCTAGTGGGATATTCAGTACGTCTCACACTCTCAGCCCAACTTGATTCTGGATCTTAGGAAACTCCTCCATCTTCTTTCAAGTTGCAGGTTGGTAATGTCCCTCGCAATCTGCTGGAGGTTTCCACTCTTTTCCTGTAATTTTTCCCCTCTTAGTTTTCCTCCCCATTCTGTCCCTTTCAGTCTCTTACAGGATTTTTGGCCCAGTTAATTGGCTTGCAAAAGCCAGTTGGGTGTGGCTAAAGAAAATGAAGGTTTTTTTCAGGCACTGTTTATCTCTGCCTTGAGTTCCAGCAGTGCTCTATGCCAAATACGATGTGCATTTATAGAGGTTGCCTTTTTCCCAACAGTAAGTCAGTAGCTGTAGGAAGAAAAAGGAGCTCAGGAAGATGTAGGTGATTTTCCTCAAGTTGTCTGCTCCATGCAAATATGTTATGCTTGTATGCTTTCTTCTGATATGAAAGGGGGTGTATAGCAAAGGTAGAGATGAGGGAATAGAACTTAAATCCAGGTGTGTAACATTTTATCTGAGAGAGGAATGTGAAGGTAGTGGGTATGTTTCTTCATGGTAAGTTGAGCTTACCTTTTGTTCTTCCTTGCTTGTATGTGAGGAAATAAGGGAATAATTCTGTCAGGTGGGAATTAGTAGGCTAGGTAATGCTGCTTTAAAAATTTAGAAGTGATAAATACATGGGGAAAGGATTCTGGAGCAAGTGACATTGAAGTAGTGAGCATTTTTGTAGAAGTGAACTATGTGTGAAGGAAGAAGATTGTTTGCACTTATCGTTCTCTTGTCACACCATGTCTTTTGTCAGGAATGGACCTTTCTGAAATCATAAATGACAGTTACAAGTCATTGCAAGGTGGTACATGGACATGTAACTGAGAGTTGACTTCCTCTTGCAAAATTTCCATCTTAGGAGACAGATTTTCAGAAGCATGGACTCAGGTACGCATTTCTTGTGTTTACAAATGGTTAATGTGCCAGCGTGCTTCCCAGTGGATTGTAGCTCTGAGCTGTCATTTGTGACCTTGAAAGTCTGCTCATAGTAAGCCAACAGGTAAGAAGATGCAGAGATCCCTCAAAATGTTGATATGCAAGATTTTGGTTGCTGTTCAGAGCCACTGGCCTACATGCAGAGGGCTGTTGCCTCTGTTTTTTTCTAGTCTCATTCAAATGAGCTCATTTTTTATCTTCCTTTTTCTGATACCAGTTCCCAATTCTCATTTCTCTAAAAGTCTCACTTTGGTTCTCAGAAACAAATGAAGGCATTCAGTCTGGTCTTAATTTGAAAATTAGCTATAAGAACAAACTAGGCTGAACATTTTCTACTTGAATTCAGTGTTCTTGCTTCTACTTGTGCTGTAAGGTTAGTAGCCTTTTAATCAATATTAAAGTTTTGTCTGTCCAATACTGCTTATTGTTACCATTCTCCCACCAATACTGTTCGCTTCTTTTTTAAATTGTCTTCCTCTGGTTTTGCCGCCTTTAATTTTTTTTCTGAGTAATCTCTTGGAAAGGAGCTTTTTCTTCCCCCACTGCTGCTGCATTTCTCTTCTTGTGAATTGCGCCTCCTATGTTTTGTGTGTAAACATTCATTGCTGTAAGCTGCTCTTTGAGATCCAGAGCCAGATACCCAGTTCAAGTGAGGCAAGTAGAGGTTTAAACTCTTCTGTTTGTGTTGTGTTACATGGTGGGGCAATCCCACACGGTGGAGTTAGAGATGAATTGAAGTGCATGATCCCCAGTGCTACAATAGCTCTTTTCCAGTTGTCTCTATTTCTTCTCTTTAGGACTTTGAGATGAGCTATGTGTAGCTTCCTAGGGCTGGAATGGACACTAAGGAATTATCTAATAATGGGGTTCTGGAAAATGTCTGGTGTAATGTATAAGATCCTTTCTTTTTAAATAACAACATTTGCCATACAGTGATTTTGAAATGTTCGATACCGTTTACCATGGATAGAGCATGCATCCATGCAGGGGGACATTGCCATTATGTAAAATGAAAGTCTCTGTGTATGGGCAGCACAATGTAAGGGTTAGGTTTCACTTTGATTAGAAAAGCAAACAGTTGGTTTGTAGTCAAGTAAAGCTTTGCTCCCCTCCTTCTCTCTCTAGGTGGTTGCTGTTATTCTTACATTTCTTTGGTTTTTAAAACAGAAAAAAAGAGTAAATTTTTTTTTTAATTGGCCATGCATTCTAAAAATACAGAATATTTTGGACGAAAAGTGGATTTGATAATAGAAATCTGACTTTCTTTAGGCTTCAGGAGATGCTGCCCTGACAATTAAGCTAATAAGAACTAAGCTTTAGCATCATGCATAAAGGAGATGAGAGCAGAAAAGATTATGCTTTGAAGAGCAGTTTTGTCAGTGATGCTGAAGAGGGTCAGAGTTTGGTGCCTGGAACTAAAGCCAGGCAGTGTAGGCAGCTTCTGTTGACTCTGCTGCCAGCAATGCAAGTTTGACATGGAGACAGCTACTCCAGGTGAACCCTGTCACTTCTGGGTGCTTTTGTTCCTATTGAATAAAGCAAAACAAAAGCACAGAGGTGTTTAAGGGACTGGAAGTACAGTCTCTGCAAGGCTCAGCGGGCATCTGTGGAGGTGTGAGTGTTATAAACAAGGCTGGATATCAAAAAACTCATGTGCAGTGAGCAGCAGCAAAGCTGGGAGCCTGTGCCTGGGTGCACCTCCTGCAGGCTCAGCCTGTGCTCGCTGCTGGGACGTATTTGGGGGATTTCTTAGCAGCCAGTGCTCACCACTGGTGGCTAAATCTCTGCTTTACCATCACCAGCTCTTCCTTTCTCCAAGAGAGCTCCAGCAGCACTTCTGCTGTCAAAGCAGGCCGACGGGCAGTGTGGCATTGGCTTCCACAAGATCTTTTTTTACTGAAAAGACTGAAGCCTCTTTCGTTGATTTCACGGCTTACTGGGAAAGTGAATTCTGACGAGTGTGACAGAAATCCTCTCCCAGCATGCCAGCACAGTGATAGTCCTCGCTACACTGGTAGCAAATACCTCCCTCCTGCCTTTCCCTTAGGTATGTCAGTTGAGGATGCTGATATAGGCTGTGAACTGGCACTGTGACTTGAATAGTACTAACTTCTATAGTATAAGCCTGTCAAATTTAATTTAAGGATATTATAGTTAATAACTCCCTGTATGAGTGTGCCTATTTACAGAAATATAAATGGTTAAGGCTCTCTTGTGTCATGGAGCTCGAGAAGCTAGTGATTTTAAAGATAAGTTTTTTATTAAGTTCAGTTCTCTCAGAAAATAAAGGTTTTTTTCTTTCCTCATTAGTAAGAGAATGAGTATGGCCTTGTGTTCTTGGATAATTTGGAAAAACAAAACTAGAAACAGTCCATGAAGATTTAAATCTCTATGTTTTTATTAGAAGTGTGCGATACTTTGTGACAGTGTCATGTTCTCACTGTCTAAAGTCAAGTTCAATCACGATATGCGTACACGGTATGGATTACATATGCCTGTATTTTAAGTAATTTTTTCAGATTAAAGTTATCAGATAGTCTTTATAATTTGGTATATTGTGGCTTTCTAAACCCCAGTGTGACCATATTTCGGGATAGTGTGTTTATTCAATTCAATCACTATGCTGTTTTCGGTACAAAGTGTAACACCTCAAGCTCATCTTTTAAATCCAAAGTTCAATAAAGGAATTGCTGGTTGGGGTTTCTGTTTGGTTGGTTGGTTTGTTGGTTGGTTGGGTTTAGGTTTTATTTTTCCCCCTGAAAGTATTTTTATTCTCTGCTTTTTACACACTTTTGATTTTTTTAGTTAAA
The DNA here is from genome assembly GCA_013389985.1 of Dryoscopus gambensis. Classification (NCBI taxonomy): domain Eukaryota; kingdom Metazoa; phylum Chordata; class Aves; order Passeriformes; family Malaconotidae; genus Dryoscopus; species Dryoscopus gambensis. The sequence goes on along the minus strand of WEIT01001736.1, from coordinate 59,484 downwards.
ATACTCCTTGAGGAGGAGGGTTAATGGAGGTATGCACTGCTGACTACAGGAGATGGATTGATTTCTGAAAGCAAGTGAAAATGCTTGAAATGCTTCAGCTTTTTTTTTTTCTAGTTTCCTGATCTTTAATCCTGAAGGAGAAGGAAAAAAAATAAATTAAAACCAGCCTTACAGAGAGCTCTCGTGCAGTGGTGATGGAGTTTGTGTTTTGTCTCTTTTCTAGTGGTGATAAGAAATGAGTTCAAAGATACTGAAAGAATGAAATTCTTTGGCCTTTTCATGAGTAAAAGCATTAGTGAGCCCAAAGTATGAAATGGGGAGAAAAGCAGTGAGCTAAAAATTGTGTAAGCTTGTTGCACTCCTCAAAGAAGCTCCTATAGTCTTCATGCTTTCTGAATCACTTAGTGAGCACGTACTATATTGCATGCTTGGTTTCTTTTAAACGTAACAGGACATGTTATTAACTTTGTCTGTTGCAAAGGCCATGATGTTTATGTTTATATTTTCCCGTAGGATGCAAGGTCCTGCTAAGTGTACCCTTCCCTTTGTACAGCATTGCACAGTTTGTTAATACACATTTCTTCCTCTGAAATTCCATGTAACTTAATGAACTTTGACAGGACAGACTCAAGACAGTATTGATATCACAGTTCCAACAGAGAGAGAGAGACGACTGTCAGATCAGATATCTGGCTTAATTACAAATTTGTTTAAATTTTATCTTTTGCTCCAATCTGGCAGAAGCGTAACGGATATAAACCAATCCCAGCCTGACAAGAGTGTGACTGCACAGAGATTGATACAGTGATTTAACTAACATACTCTCTGCCTGAGGGGAGGCGGGTATGAGGGAGAAACTTTTTTATTGCTGCTTCTTGCTTTTTCTTATTGGTGGGCTGCTGTGGCTCCAGCTGTGTGTCCAGGAGCAGACAGGATGGTGGGTTCATGGGATACCTGGGCACATGGGGCTTCCCCTGCACTTGGGACCACATGGGTTGGCTGGGATGTACAGAATGCTGAGGCGGGTTTGGTTGTTCACCCACCTGCAGCTGGGTTGGCAGGCTTGGGTGCTGCTGTGCTGCTGGGGAAACGATACAGCCTGGGATTTACATCAGCTGCTGCTGGAGGATCATGATGAGTCTGTGCTGGAGAGGTGGTAGGCTCTGCGTCTGTGGAGGCTGGTTGGCAGTGTAGCCAGCTCCTATTGAATTGTAGCCACTGGATAAATGCAGAGCTGGAGAAATATACCAGTTTTACTGTGTTCTTGCTGTAAATTTAGCATGTATACTTTGGTGGCAGTTAGCGATTCTTGAGGATGGTGCCTGTTATACTGTCTAGACTATATAGTAAAAGGTCTTGGACCACATTTTGTCTTCTCTGTGATTTGGTGGTCTGCATCTTTTCAAAACACAAAAGAACACTATTATATTCTCCAGAATGGGGATCTTATTATTTTTATTAATTTACTCTCTTCCTTAATTGGCAGGATGATATAATGGAAGCATAGTAGTGACAGGACAAGGGGTAATGGCTTTAAACTAAAAGAGGGTAGGTTTAAATTAGAAATTGGGAAGAAATCCTTTACTTTAAGGGTTGTGTGGCTCTGAAACACGTGTTCAGAGAAGCTGGCTTGGAGAAGCTATGGATGTCCCATCCCTGAAAGTGTTCACAGCCAGGTTGGGTGTGGCAGTCTGGTCTAGTGGAAGGTGTTCCTGCCCATGGGTTGGAACTAGATGATCTTTAAGGTTCCTTCCAACCCAAACCAGTTCATGATTCTCTGATAACAGAAGAAGTATGCCAGATGATTACTTTTGTGAGGTGTTTAAGGGGAAAGAGTTTGAACTCCACTGTCCAGTGTAATATCTGCCCATGTGGCATATGGCCCCATGCCTTTTCTTCCCTTGTGTTTGAATTCAAGCTATGGAGCATGCAGGAAAGAAATTTCTTTTGCTTTCTTCTAACTTATGTACCCATGAGGGTTTTGGGGCATTTAATTTTTCAGGTGTCTTGACACAGCACTTTTAAATGCTTGGCATTTGGGTTTTTGTGTAACAAATGTAAGCACTGGTGCAGGAGTAATCTTCCTCTATATACAGATTCACAGGCAGTCAGTGAATGCTAGTCTGTCTGTGATGGAGATTTTGTGTATACAGACAAAATCAGAAGAAATTGAAATGTTACCTCCAGTCTCACCAGGCTCTGCTAGCATTTCAAAGGTGTTACTACCTCCAAAGAAGTTATTCCTTCATCCAGTGAAGAAAAGGATAATCCACTGATAATCCATCGGTATATTAGTTTAGCATTTTTCCTTGCCTGAGAACAGATGGCAAAGCCACGTTTTGTGTTGATCGCGCTGCTACGCTCTGAGTCAGTTGTAACACCTATGATGGCATCATTTTCTAGAGAAGGCTTTCAGTATCTTTTGAGTGCTGAACAGCACTGTAAGAAGACAGAACAATTTAAGTAAAATAATTCCATGAAAAAAAGTCTCAGACTTTGTGACAAAACATACAAAGTTTGATTAATTTCTGGCAATGCAAAGATGCAGATCCTAAAATGACAAGGTCTACTAGAATGTCTTTTCAGGTGAGTCTGGAAGCCTGAAATTTCTGGTTTAGAGTTGCCTACATGTTGACACTGGGCCAATGTCATAACATCTGAAAAATCCTGAATTTGCCAGGTGAAAAGGCAGACAAGACATTCTGGTAAACTTTTTTCTGTCTTTTTCCCCCAGAGGGCAGATCCTCCTGCTGTAACACATTTTGAATGTTTTGTTATGGGTCTCATGAACTGAAATTAAATTTTTAAACAGTTACCATTTCATGAGAATGAAAACTCTATGTTTCCAGTTCTGTTTCAACTTTTCTGCTGCAGTCCACAAGGCTAAAACTCAAAGCCATCTGGTCTTAGAGGAATGGGAAATATTTTTGTACTAGCTAAAACACTAAAGCACGAAAAAACCCCAGATATCATAGTTTCCAAAATCTGCAATTTTCTTTTCCTAATGTAATGATCAAGTTTTCTCTTACGCAGATAACCTTTTCCAAATACTCAACACTTCTGAACTTTCTGATTAGATATAGGCAAAAAAAAAGCTCCCTGAAACTGGACAAGATTTTTGTTTCTGGGGTTTTTTTCTCTTTCATTTAAAGGACTTTTCTGAATATGGAGTTGCCTGAATACAAATGCATGAACATCTCCTTTTTTTAGGCAAATTCCTTTGTCATAAAATACAACAAACCCGGAATTTAATTTACCGTGTAAACTTCTATGTTCAAAACAATTTGTGGACTGATAAACCAGGACTGACACTTGAAGATATTCCTTATAGTTGGTGTGTTTTCATCTTCCAAACCCATTTTAAAATGGTTTGTCTCAGTCTGAAGATCCAGTGAGTCAGGTTCGCTTTGCTGTGCTCTGGTTTTATATCACTGGAAGCTGTTTGACACTCATGTAGCTCAATGAATCACTGCCTTCCTGCTGCCAGATATTCTAAAGAGAAAGAGTGGGTCAGGATGAAAATATTTTACATTGTAGCTGAAATTGATAAAACTAGGTTGTATTGGATGGTGGTAGCTCAGAAAGTAAACCACAAGATGTGTTTTGCTTACCTTGGTGTTATGAAGTAAAATTTCTCTGAAGTAACATAGCTTTTGGCCTGGGTCTTGCTGGCAGTCTTTGAGTTCATATAATGAATGGAGCTGTGATGAATTTGTCTCACTGAGTTACTGATGGGCTATTAAGGGTAGGATTTTTCAAGCATGAGCTTTCTCATCTGCCAGTTAAACATATAAGGCAATTGTCTTGTACCTCACTATAGTCGACACAATGAACACCTCTTTAGGTCAAAGGATGGTAGGATAAATGAGATGATTTGCAAAATAGCTCAGCCTTACAAAACCCAGCCCGCATCTGTGATCCAAGAGAACAATTTCGTACAATAGATAGCAGAACTTCTCAAACTAAGCAGGTACTTAAATGTTTTGCTGACTGGCAAATTTGCCTTCTGTCTTAAGTCTTTAGGAGTTTATTTTTACATGAAGCATTTGCAGTCAAAACAGCATTGCTGTCTCTGCTTCATTTCTTTGGAAAGGTTAAAAAGATTGCAGGAGTTTGGAAAATAAATCTTGCCTTTTGTGCCGATTCTGTCACATCATGGCATTCCAGGTATCAGGAGAGCAAGTTTGCATTTGTAGTACTTATCTTTATCCTGCCCTATTCATGGGAAGTAGGGGAGTCTTCTGAAAGCCGTGATGGCACAGGGCTGGTAAATGCCATGTGCTACCTCTGAGACCAAGGTGGGTGTCTCTGTGTTAACACTGCCCTACACCTCCAGGGCATGTGTGTGTGTGCTGCTGTGCCGCAGCTCTCTTCCATCTCCCTGACCACTGGCTGAACCAGCCGTCGGACCTCACTGCCATGGGGAAGCCTGGGGGTTTAGAAGGGTCCTTGATCTGAAGGGGTCCTTCCCTGCACCACGACAGCTCTCAGCACCAGGGCTTCTACCTTCTCCAGGCAGTGGCACTGTCTCATTGATCAGATAAGGCATTCATTCCCAAGAGGTCTGCTAAAATCCGGTCAGAGCGCTTACTGTACAGACCAGTTTTATTCTTTCATTTGGAATTTTCACTTCATAGTTTTGTATATGTATGATTGATGTTGCATCAGAAGGTAAGAAGAGTATTCACTGTGAAGCTTAACAATACTGAATTGCTGTTGTAGTCACAACATGACTCTATTACCCACTGGGGCAGCAAATGTTGCGCGGGGTAGTCAAGTGGTCAACATTCATCCCTCTGTCTTTCTCAAATTCTAGTATCTGTAACAAGAGGTGAAAAAAAATACTGCTTTGCTTATCATTAGATCAGAAGAAAAGAATGCTCATATATTAGCATCTGAATTAAACAATCTGTAGATATCAAGGACATATTTTCTGCAGTCAGTTTGGAAACTTGGTTCATTTTATTATTAAGTATTTAGTGGGAACAGCAAACTGGTGATAAAATTGGACTTTGGAATTTATCTTAGGACAGAATGCAAATGTTTGAACTTTTTTTTGTTTTGGTCTCCATTGTTTTTGCAATCTCTGAGGGCAGTTCCCTTTAATTTTGCAGCCCTGTTCATGAGTACCAAGAGCAAAAGGACTAAATGTCATTTAAAAGTAATGTAGCAATACTTGCCAACAGCACAGCTTTAGTAGATTCTGAGACAGGAATGTGGGAGCAGTCATAGCCTTAAAAAAACAACAATAAGCTTTAGTAAATGGAGAATCTGCAAAAATATTTGAGAGCTGTGCATGATCCCTTCTTACTGTGTGGAATTTTTGCTCTCAAAATTTTTTGGGGGTTGATTTTAGGATTTTTTTCTTTGAGAAACCTCACAGAAGACTTTAAAAAAATTGATAAAAATATTTACTTAACAGCTGCCTTGAAGACCACTCCCTTGCTAGAGTTAAATTTTTTTTCTCCTTTTCCTGGCTGCTTTATCTATCTTAATGTAGCTTAGTTCACAGATCATAGCATTTTGTGCCAAATTCTCATATCGTTTATTATTATAATGCTGTGGTGCATTTGTCTTGCTAAAAGTATTAGCTGAAGTGACCTCTATTCAGAAGTGTGCATCAAAGTTAAGCAGGTCACGCCTTCAGTGTGCTGCTATGAGCAGAGCTAAGAATCTGGGTGGGGTTGATATTTCCACAGCAGGAATTTGTCCCGTTCTCATAGTTTTATGAAATAATTGGTTTCCAGCAAAAAGAGTTCACAGCTTCAAGATTCAGTATCGGAGGAGGTGGATTAGTATCTATTTGCACATAGTTTCAAGCGATCACAGAACTGTCACCCATGCCTTACTCAGAGTGAGCACCCAGATCTTCCTACAGGGAACATCCTTGCTCTCCCCAGTGAAGAGGAGGAGAAGAGTGGATGGGTTAATTCCTGCATTTGGATCACATTTGGAAGGGCTTTCATTTCCCAGCACTTAATGACTTCATGCCTTTACAAATAAGGCTTTGAGGTCGTCCATCATTCACATTGTCACAGCTGGGAGTTGAATAGAAGTAAGGTATTTTGCTTTTCTTGCAATAAGCCAATTTAGGTCATGTTCTGTGCTAGTAGTGCTATATCAGGTCATGAAAATAAGCTTAACTGTTTGGTTTCATAATAGTCAGAAATAATTTCAGGAAACAAAATTTCAATTTTGTTGTATAAGGCTCTGGGCTTCTCAGGTATTTAGGTATGTATTTTGCGAGCCAAACATAGTGTTTCTGCTGTCCTGCTGTGAAGTTTCAGGGCAAAAATATTCAGGGTTTTCATGGTGATGAAAGTTAGGCTAATACACTAAATTTTTAAGTAATGTTTTCAATTGTATTATATTATTAACATTATTAAAGTCTCAGTTAGGAAGAACATTGCAGAAATGCTGAGCAAGGCACAGTAGATTACAGATGTTTTTTCACACAATGGAAAATAAAATGCAATGGTAGTATAAATCAACCCAAATATTTTCTATGGCATAAAATTTCTATATCCTGTGAGAGTTCTTTTATTCAAAGCTAATGTTAATGTTCTGCATTAGATACGAGAAGGAGATGAACAGTAGTTTGGTTGGATAGTCATTAGCTCAAGGAAAATGGAGTGAAAAATGCTCAGCATTAACTAAACAGAAAATGACAAGTACCTTTTTTGCTGGCACCACCAATCTCTAATGAAAGTCCTTATGCAGCCTGAACTTTCTGCTCTGCACAACTCGCACAGAGCCTGTTAGTGTTTTATTGAGGAGATGAGAATATCCCTTCTGCTACTGCTTTTCAAGGAGTAATGGGATCACCTTCTGCTAAAGAGTGAGGGGAATAGCTCCTTTCCTCTGGAAAGATCATTTTCTCTGGGTTAAAGGAAAAAGATTAAATAGGCTGCAACAGCTCCTTCTTAGCTTTCTCAAGGTAGGAAAATAAGTCGGGTAGATTATAGGTCTCATTTTTTTTCATTTGCCTTTCCAAAGTTGAGGAAAATGTCAAACTGTTCTCTTGTCCCACAAGAACCAGGAGGGAGGGGCTCGGAAACTGGAATCTCCTCTTAGTAATTGGGATACTGCAGCCATTAGGGAACCCATTGTGTCAGAACAACTCCTTCATGGTTTTTTTGTTTTGTTTTTGTTCTGGAATCAGAAGAATTGTGCAGGAGTGAAAATAGAAAAATATACTGAGTTGACAAATCTGGTTTAAAATGTGCAATGAAGACAGCACGGTTACCGTGCTCTTGCAGAGTTAAGGACTGCCAACAGCCAAATTTGTTGCAAGTCAAATACATCAGAGTGGCCAAAAGAGAAAGATCCTTTGTATTTTCAGAGATTTACCGCTTTGACTTTCATCGAAAAGAACAAGTCATCTTGTGCGTAACTGCTTGGACATGCGATTCCACTGGCTGGGGTGTGCTGGCGAGTAGGTAAATGAAGTATTTGCTACTGTCTGCAAATAGTTCTGGTAGCTTAGCTTTGTTAGTTGGGGGGTACAACTTCCTATGTAATTTCAGAGAAGCAATCCCAGTGTCTGCTTTGAAGAAAACAGCATTGAATTGTAACAAATGTATAAATTGGCCTGACTTGGGTTACCTTGAGTCTTTTGACATTTGACCTTAATCTAACTGAAGGTTGGGTGAAGCTTGGAGCCAGTTTGAGAGTGGTGTGACCCAATCAGTAGGACTGAGAGTACCTTGGAAAGACTGTCCTATTGTGGGTAAAATGTTAATTATTTTATAGCACTGGTATTAATGATAAATGTAGGTTGGTTTTTTTTGTGAGTTAAAACTGTGTAGTATACACACAAGTTCACTCTTACATGAGTATTTCACAAAGGTTGGGCAGCAAAAATAAACCATAAAATGTAGTATTACCTTTTTTGTGCAGATTTGAAGAACTGACCTGCTCAGTCACAGGCCAGAACCTCTTTCTCTTTTCCATATGCATTCTGAAGGTGAGGCAGTAGACAGCACAACTCTAGTACAACCATGAAAGCAGAATTAAGCCAGGAAGATGGTTCTCTCTCTGCCCTCTTGCTTTACGCTTGACGACAGTACTGCTTCATGTCTTCTCACTTGGTTGCAGAGGATGAGTAGCTTTCTTAGAGATACCTCAATGCCATGCCTGCCTTTCTGCCTCCTGCTCTCTTGGGCCATGGCTACACAGAGATGGTACCATGTCAGAGAGCTTCCTCTGGTGCTGGGACTCGATCTGTGCCGTCAGTGTATAGAGCGAGCATAGGCCAGGAGTAATTTTTGACAGACCGTTTGGACATGGCCACTCTGCAGGAGGAGGCAGTTTTATAGTGTGGATTAAAGCTGTTCCCTGCCACCTGGGTCACTGCCAGGGCACGAGCCCAGACACGTGTAGTTTGTGAATATACGTTTCAGTCTTTGGTTATGGGTTTGTGGTTTCCTCCAGCACGACAACACAGCACTTCAGCCCTGAGTGAGAGAACCTTTTGGTTGACTGTTTGTATCAGCAGTGATAAGCCACGGTACTGGGAACATCACAGGGCTGCTGAAGATTAGTAGATGGTAGAGCTAAGGCAGCCGGCCCCACGTGTTCTCCTTGACTGGCAAAACACTTTGCAAATACATCCATTTTGACTTTGATCATGTTCAGGAACTAGCACATAGTGTCTTTCCATAGCTGCAAGTTAACAGTGCTAACACAGATAATAATTGCATTGCTGTTGATGCCTTGTCACCTTTCAGCTGCATAATGTTGGTCACATACAAGCTCCTTGGCAATGGGCATCTGTGTCTTGTCCCTCTGTGTGTGGAGCTGCTGGAGGCTGCAGCTGTACTAGCAGACCAAGGTCGCAGCTTGGCTCCCTTGCGTGAGTCCTGGGGCATGGTCTGGCCACACACCAGCCCCCTCCCTGCAAAGAAACCCAGGTGGGTGGATCAGATGGAAGCCTTGGTAAGACCCTGCAGCTTCTCCATCAGCGCTGTCTGAGTGGGGTGGGCACTGTGGTGTGTCCCCCTAAGTGCAGGGACAACCCTGAGGGTCACACACTTTCTGATGTATATTTATAAAACATAAGCTTCTGTTACTGATGTATGTGAAGCTGTGCTTGTTCTCCACTGTGACAACCCATGACTAAAGCCACCTTCTCTGGGCCTCTACAACCTCCTTTGGGGACAGTGGGGTCTGTCTCTACCAGCACTTAGAAACCTCCAAAATCTTCAGAGCATGATGCCATACAAACAGAACAGGCAGGAATATTCACTTTCACAGTAGAATAAACCAGGTGAGGTTAGCTCTTAACCCACTGGAAAATACTTCACCTTATAAAAGACCATGTAACCTGTATGCTGCATGGCTGTCTTTATACTCAGGCCCTGTTGGTACCTTTGTGTGGAAACTTGTTAAATATATAGGAAATTAAACAGGTAATAACTTGTTACAGCATGTTACAAGTTTCAGTAGGTTTTGTTGTTTCAGATGTGTTTGCTAGTGCATTAGTAGGGCACAGTGAGAATTTTGTAGGCTTCCCAACCACATCCAGAGGCATACAGTAACTCAGCCTGGGTGGGAAATCGAGGGCATAGGGAGAAAGCTACAAGGTCTTCCTCCTTGTAATAGCCTTTTTTCCCTGCTTCTTAACCTGGAACAACTGAGTATTCTCACTGTTATTACTATTTTGTCAGGAATTGTTCTAAATGTAAGGTATTTTTCTCTTAAACTGAAGATGCTGTATACACATATCTGTAATGCAAACACACACATATCTGCTTCCACATTTTATGGTGAATCCTTACAGCTTCTGCAAGGCTCCAGCTGTATCTGTGTTCTGCACTGGTTTCCCCAGGGTTTACTGGTGAGGCAGTCCAAGATTTAGAAAACAGGTCTAGATCCAGCACAGCACAAAACCCACATGATGTCTTAGATGAATGTTTCTTGGCTTGTTGAGTTTTAAAATCCATGGTGGCTGTCAGCAGAGCCAATAAATTCTCCATCCTTGGCGTTAGATAGCAACACGGTACTATTGGCAAGGTAAAAGTCTGCAGTTTGGAGTTTTATCTTCTATCCAGAAGGTATGTCTTTATAGACATGATGCCTTTTATGCAAAGAAAAGTCTGTGAGGAAGTGTGTAATGTGACGAAGAGTGAAGCAGCAGCTTGTGACTGTGTTTACATGAGGACAAATGCTAAGTGCTTTAATAACCTTATTAATTCAAACTGGGATGAGCAAATCTGATGGTAAGGTCAGTGGGAAACAAACACTCAGTATAATTTTTTCATTCAAAATGTGGATCCTAAATTATGAAACAAGATACTCAAATAAAAACATGAGGTCACATCCTGATTAATAATGTTTTCTTCAACAGCAGTGTACTACAAAGTGACCTTTCAAGCATTTTGTTAAGAAAAATGCCCTGTGTTTATTTCAACCATTTGCTGATTTTATGCCAGCATAATATAAATCTAAGCAGCTGTAAGTACACAGATCAGTAGATGATCAAATGTTTTTTGTGCATCATGTTTAATAAGGACAAATAAATTTTTAATATACTTTTTTTTCCCTTTATTTTAGGCATTGCAAAGGCAATCCCTGGTGTTGTCTAGAACGAGTCAGTATGGCCAGCCCAGGGCTACATTATACAGCAAAATAGTTGTCTGCTGCGAGGCTATGCTCTTTGATGACAGAAGTGTTAGGGAGCAGGACAGTGTCATCCCTTGGGGTGCACTCTGGCCAGTGGGATGCAACTTGGACTGCCATTCTCTAGAGTTGCGTCTCTTAATTCATCACAGGTGGGTAAAAAGGGAATACAGTTTACAAGGGGTAATTATCTTTAAAATCATACTGCTTCTGAAATATTTTATCTGCTGTAATACAGGAGAGGTATTAAGCAGAAGATAAATGACAGTCCTTTTCCCTCCTCATCCCTCTGATTTATTGCTGTATTCTTTTGTGATGTTAAGAGCTGCTTAGTTTGTCGTTTGCCTTTGTATTGTACAGCAGTTGTTTTCCTTTTGTGGTAGTCCTGCAGGGCTGAAGGGCAGGAGGGGGAGTAGTTACCACAGAGCAGTAGGACTAAAGAAAAACATTGAAGAAAAATGGGCAAATACGGTTAGAAACCTAAAGTGGTGCCAGCTGAGGTTGCCTGTGTGCCTTCAGGACTGTCTCCTCAGCTCACGGCTGAGTCCCGGTGGTGGAGGTGAGCGCTCTCAGGGGGAAGGACAGCTGTGGCTGCAGACCCGCCTCTGCCGGCTCTCCCCCTGCACAGGAGCCTCTTGTCTCGTGCAGGGACAGCAGCAAGGTGCTGGGCGGGCTGGCTGGCATTGCTGAGTAACGCTTACAGCGCATCAGTTCCTATTGCAAAGGGCGAGGCAAACTTAAATCCGTTGTGTGAGGTGCTATGATTGAAATGATTACCTATTCTGGAATGTATCCCTGCTCTCTTCTCCAGTGAGATAAACGAGCTGGGTCAGTGCCTCTTCCCTCCTTCTTCTACCACCTTCTGCCCTCTTTCTCTCCTAATTTTCTGAGAGTTTCCGTCTGAGTAATCAAAGGTTTAAAAAAACTGTTGATCTTGCATGTCTGAAATGATTCTTACCCTCTCACCCATGGTACAATGAAAAAACAAGTAGGCACATTTTGTAAAGATATCTTCATCAGGATGATGGATGATTCTTAGAATTACTTCTGTAATTACCACAAGAACTGAAAGTAAATAAGAACCTGAGATGTGCAGTCATGCTTTAATAGTTGGCATCTTAGTCTTTTACCTTAGAGCTTAAGGTTTAGATAAAGGAGTTCACTCCTCTTTTTTATGCACCTATTTGTATAAAAAAACTTTAACCCAAATAGAACTTGTCAGTTCTGTTCAGTTGCAATGGTAGGAAACTATTTAAAAAAAACAATCTCAGACTTCTTAGGCTGGTAGAAAATCTTTATTGATTTGGAATACTGTGAGTATAATAAACTCACAGCCAGACATTTCAGATATCAGAAATTAAAATTTCAATGTGCTTTTAAAGCCTGCATATTGTTTTATTGTGTGCTTTTCTGCACATCCATAAAAGACTGTATGGGAAGGAAAGAGTGAAAATAATTTCCAGAGAGAAATGTTTTAGGATACTGGGCATTTTTCCACTGAACATCTCTGTGGAAATCTGGAAAAAAATGTTATTTCAGTTCTCTACAAGAAAACAACGTTCTAACTGCAGTGCTCTTTCCCACCATCAATAAATTTGAGAAAATTCTTTTGTAATTATTTACTAGCAGAAAAAATGGAGCTTTTTTTGGAAAGCAATTTAGGAGATTATTTGCTTTTAAACAGAGTCTTCTTGGAAGTGTGAACTATGAATGGTATTTGTACTATTGTTTTCTGATTTGCTTTCAGATAGAAGGCAGTTTTATCCCTTTGGAGAAGATGAGGGAGGAGGACAGTTTTAACTATGTCGTTGCAATCTGTGGATTCTCTGCTCTTTGCACTTCTCTGTTGCATGCTACTCTGTGCAGTCCATGGTAGCCTGAATGCCTCCTGTATAGGACAGACAAGCAGTAGCCAAGTCCCTATTGGACTTGAAAGAGCTTTGACTCTTTTCCTGTTGAAGGCTATGGGTGTTTTTTTGAGTGAACACAGTAAAAGGCAAGGAAGCTTAAAAGCACCATTGATTTATATTGTTTTTAGTACTTGCTGTTAGTTACATAGCCGCAGTGCATTGCAACTCATGATGAGTATATTATTGCTTCATCTGGTATTTTATTCTTTGTACTGCTGTTCATTTTGGTGGGAGTTCACATCCTTAGTAATAGAACTCATTGGGGCAATTTTCAGAGTGGATTTTTGTGCTGCTGGAAACCATTCTGCTAGAGGTTGGCACCAAATTAGTTGAAAGCCAGTAGTAGTTATAATTGAAAACTGCGACCGACTTTTGCTTGTTTCGTAATAGCACAGCATATGCCCAGTTCCTAGGGGAAAAGACTCTTGCAGCAGCTGAAGAATGCAGCCTGTGATCTCCTTCTTCCCAGGGATGCTCCACCCAGCCCCATCGCTATAAATGGCAATTGCACTTCAGGGAATTACAGCAGACAACGAGCGAAGCAATGGCAGGTTCATCTGCAGCTGACATTTTCACTGTTGGGCATGAAATTTGTGAACTATAGCCATGAGCTGTTTTGTGCACACTGCAAGGTCTGCAGCTTTGTGTGAAGTGTGGTTTGGGCTCTGTTGGGATGGGTCAGTGCACGGAAGGTAGTGGCAGTCTGATCTGCCAGAGCCTCTTCTTTCAGAGGATTGGGGGGGGGGCTGGGGCTGAACAAATGCTCAGCCTTGGGAAACTTGTTGGTAAGTTTGCCACAAAACCCCATGTTTTATCAAGCAGCTGTGGAGGTGGCCACTGATAAGCATCTTCATCATGTATCTGCAGCCTTACTAGCAAAGGTCAGAACTCGGAGGAAACTTGGTGGTGCTCAGCAGCCAGGGAAAATGGTATTTAATGGCAGAATTCAGTTCATTCACTATATGTTTGCTACTTAGCCACAGTGTAGACATGCACTTCTGAGCTGGCCACCTTGCACACCCCCCCTGCATGGGAGGAAATGGGGAAAAAGGCATTTCTGGAGTTTTGCCCTTATCTCTGTAAGCGAAACAATATTAATTGCTTCCCCAAAAGTTCCTGTTTCTCACTGCTGGTTGGAAGTGGTGCTTAGAATGTCTAGTTAGAGATGGCAGTATTTTGAATGCAATCCCACTGTAGGTCTGGTATGCCCCACAGCTGATGTGTCAGCATTTGAAACATCCATAATTAGCCTGCACTTTTGCTCTTTTTGGTTTTAATTCCTCTGTCAAATGGAAAGGGTGAAATTTCACAAAGTCTAAGGGATTCCTGAAGGATGATCCAGTTCACTCTGTAATGAATTATTTATGATAATAATGATGATAAAACTAATAACACCAGTAACATATGCTTTCATTAATCCTGTGCTGTCAGAGAAAAAAGTCAGAGAGGAAAAGCACTTTTAATGTTTATTCAGTGGAGGATTTGAATGGAGAAGTGTAAAGGAAGTAGCCTTGTGTGGAATAATAAACACAAAGTTATACATTTAACAAATGCTTCATCCTTTATTATTCCCTCAGTTTTCCACTGCCAGCATTATTGACTAGCTGTATCCATCTTTACCAAAACATCTCTTGTATGCAGTGTTCTCAGGCTGTCGCTTTCCAAAAGCACAGAGAGCACACCTGCAGGCTTCTCTCTGCAACAACTGGAGGTTTATGTATTCCTTATGTAAATACATATGATGGGATGTGCCTAGACTTTCATAAACCTCCTGGAGATAAAGCTTTAAAACAAATACCAAATACCACAAAGATATTTTAACTCGTAAAAATGCCATAAAATGTGCAAGTGTTGCAAATGCCTTTAAAATCAATGTCTTCTTTTAGAAATGTACCCAATTTTCAGCTTGGCCCCTGGAAAGTTATTCTTGTAGCTGAGGATATTTATTCTGTTCTGTTTTTTGAATGGGATGCAGCTGTTGAATTCTTCAGACCTGAGTAAAGACTCTTAAAGAGTTTTATTTAGATCCGTTTTTTTTCTGTAGTCCTCTGTTTCTGAACAAATAGCAACAACTTCAGCTATTGAAAATTGTCATACTGCAGCTAAGCCAGGGTGACTTCTCTGAAGAGCTGGACACTTACGTGAGCACGCGTGTCATTATATTAAAGTGAGTATGATTTCTGAAGGAGGTTGACATGAGGTAGACTCTCCCCGCTAGTGCAGAAGTTCCTGTAGGAGATCCCTGGGGATCTGCAGAACAAAGAGCTTGTCTAAGACAATCAACTAAGATGCATCTACAGCGTGTTAGAAGTGCATTGCAATGATACCTAAGTGTATAAGCCCTCTTATTTCAAAATACAGGTGTTTGGATTGAGTTTCCCTTGAATATTCTTTGTGGTTATTAATGAGCTGTATCAAATAATCTTATTTAGCTCATTAAAGGGCATAATGCAGGTAAGAACTCTTTAGACCCCATAAAGTTCAAAATTAATCTTCTCTCTAGACCCATATGTTACTCGAAATCTTTGATAGTAAGCTGAAGTGTTGTGATATTTTGATGTGAGTAGGGTTTGATAAAAGTTCAAAAGCAATATGCAGTGCTGTTTTGTGTCTGTGAGATTGGGAGTTCTTTGTACAACAAGTGTGAGATCCAGCAGGAAACTCAACCTGGCAGGCAATTGTTGGTTTTACAAGGATACTGCAGTGAAAGCTCTTGAACTTCCTGTGTCCGCGTGCCTTTTTTTCTGCAAGAGCTTCATACCACCTCTTAAAGTCCAAACTCTTGGTTCCTTCTCTTTTCACTAAACACTTTGCTTAATCAATAATGAAAAATAAAATTCAAAGAGGCTTTTGTGAATCTTTGAGCTGACTAATGTATATTTTAATTATGGTAATAATAATGTCGATAAGAGGAGCTGTTGTGGCCACTTAACACAGACATATTAAAATAATTGGATTGGGGATGCTTCCTAGATTGCCACTAAAAATTTTAAATAGGAGCAGAGACCATTGACAGTCACCAGCCAAAGCATACAGGGAATAAGGGGAGAGGAAGACAAGAAATAGAAGAGGGGGTAAGGAGAGGACATTGGAAAGCTTTCGTGCTCTTCATTCATCCAAAAATAGGTTTTCAGACTGCCTCTGAGTTTATGTTTGTCTTTCCTTTGGAGACTGTGGATGGAGACATGTCTTTTCAAATGCTTTGGGAGTAGGGCCTGTGCTCTTTGAGCTTGGTTCCTGAAACAGGACTTGGAGCTGTTGTTGCATGTTTGGGGAGCTGCTCCAAGCTTCTCCCTGGCCCTGCAGCTCCCTCTGACGCCAGGTCAAGACTCTTCCTGCACCCTCTTCTCTTTCAAAATCTAGTGCAGCGTTTTCCAAAAGATCAGTTGAGTCCATAGTTCTCTCTGTGCTCTGCTTTCTGCAGGTCAGATATCGAGACACCTCCAAAGGTGGGAGTTTGTCCTTGTGGCTCAAGGACTTGTGAGGTGTGGACTGTATCTAATGTTGCTTGTCACACCTGGATTTTGGAGCTACTCTAAAGATAAAATCTGCTCAGTGGTTTTATAAAAGCAAAGCTGTAAAGTGGAGTTTTCAGGATATTGCAATGACTCAGAATATATTTGACTGCTTTTAAAAGTCGTTGAGAAAATACAGAGCATACTCTTCTTGGAGATCACAGCAACAGCAACAGCATGTCAGAGCAAACCCAGCTTTGGTTCCTCCAGGTTGACCTTTCTACTCTCCATCAGCCTTTTAATCTCTGCAGCTCTCTATGATGTTTTCCTTTTCTGGAAAGTGGAATGATGCTGCATGTTGTCTCCTCATCTGTGTCAATGTATGAGCTTTTATTAGAGTCTGACAGAACTTGTCAGAGTACTGACATCATCTCTTTTGGAGTCATCAGTTTTTGGTGATGGATAACACTTAGAATCAAGAGATAAAAACCCCCAAGTTAAATATATTTAATTGGTTTTTATTTGCTTTCTGCCTTTTAGAGATTGTGAAGCACAGGCAGAGAGTCTCTGGAGCAGATGGGTGTTTTGTGGTTTCTGGACCAGACAGCTAAGATACAATTAAAGTGCCTTTTTTGCATATGCGACTTGCAACAACTTCTCTATTTTCACAGGTCTTAGGATCATATGAAGGGTAAATTTAATAGAGGTTTTTGTACTTCTCTTATTTATTTCTATTTTTGAGTGAGCTGTTTCAGCTGAACCTAATGCATATAACCTTGTACAACTGTGGATGCTCAGTCTGTCTCTCAGGCTCCATAGTAGAGTTCAAAAAAAGATAGAGGAAAGCCTAAACTAGTCAGTGTTTTTCAGTTATTTTTCATGGAAATGCAAAGATCCAGTATGTTTTCACTCACAATAGCTCTGCTGTGTCTCCTGGAAGCAGTTCTGCAGGGGATCTTATACCCCAGGTTCTTTCTAATGAGCCTGAAGGGCTTTTGGTGGTGCAGTGCCATCCCTGGAGGTGGAGGAAGGAATCTGTCACAGGAACTCCAGCTTGCAAGGGGAAAGATGCGTAGTTATATATACAAAGTTCTTGAATGGCAGCCCCCAAGAGGCACACTAGCACATTTTAGACCAAAAACATCATTCTTACCTGCAAACATTTTTTAACTTTTTCACCAAGCCATCGTTTTTGTCCACAGAAAACATCTTTCATGAGTGTTCTTTTAAGACAAAATCCTATTTTTTTCTTCCACTGAAAAAACTGAGATTTTAGGTCAGTTCTGTTTCTGAAGCTATTTTCGACAGTCCCATGAGGCATTTATGTCTAGAATTGGTCATTGGTGTAACAAGAGATCAGCCAGAGGAATTCTTAATGCCTGCTGATTTGGGTCTCTTAATCCTGCGCCTCTCCAGAGTGTGAGTGAGTCCTTGGAATTTTGAACACTTAAGAAACAAACTAAAAGTCCCGTATTCCTTGTCTGTGAATGACAAAGTTACAATCTCAGAAGCGTGTAATTTTTCAATGAGAGTTTAGGCCAAAGTCAATTCAAAATTTTAAGATGAATGTTTTTGAGTGCTCTGGGAAGAAATTAATCCAAAGAATGGAACAAATGTTCATTTTCTTCCTTTTCGTTGCTAATAGAGTATATTTTATATAACCTCTCCATAAGCTGTGAACATTTTGTGTTATAACATTTAATTCTGATAGCATGTTTTTAAATATAAAGCTGTGCATTACTGAAAAAAAAGTAGTTTGAAATGGGAAAAATAACTTGCTAGATGTGCTGGTAGCTAATAGAAATTATATACAAAGAAGTTCAGCTAGACAGTGTAGACAGTGTGCCCCAAAGAACCCTGAGTTTTTTTGCAGAGGACACTTTTAGTTACTGAATAACCTGAAACATCCTGGTTCAAAGCAGAATTCAATTTCTAAGAAGGAAACTCTGTCAACGTGTATTTCCAATAAATATGAATTGGAACCTATAGTTCCAATATTGTTTCAGGTTTTTTTAAATCTAAGATAAAGGACAAAAGCTGTCTCTGGAGCTCAGAAATAAAAGGGGGACAGGCTAGTTGGATACTTCACAGACATAAAATTTTATCTTCATGCAGGCCACCAAGAAAGGTTGGTGATTTTTAGAGACTTTGTTTGCAGGGCTGTGCAGAGCCTGGAAATGGCAGTTCCTTCATCCCATGGTTTGAGAGAGCCAGGCTCATGAAGGAGCACAAGCCCATTTCCAGTTACATAAATAGCAGAGTTTTGCTTATTAAGGAAACTCAAAGAATATTGGGACAAGGGATATGTGGGCTAAAGAAACCCATTTTTGAAGGAAGATTGCAAGGACTACAAATGTACAGCATATTTACAAGAGGACTAGCAGGACACTGCTCTTTGGCTGCAGCATTTCGATAGTCAGTGGCAGTACTTTGCTGAGGTTATTCTGCTCTCTCTGCATATAAGACAGCTTTTTTGCCTTGGAAATCTTGTATGGTTTGATGCCTAGTGTGCAGCACAACAGTTGATCTTGGCACATCTCAGCCCTGGGCAGTGGTGTGGAAAGAGACTGGAAATGGAGGTGAGGAGCTGCATAATTTGAGGATTTGATGTTGGATCTAAGAGGTCTGAAAATGCCGAGGCCTCTGCATTGATTTCCCTGGGCTGTCATAAGGCTCCAGAATTAGGGACATCCGATGTCCGAGTTTGGTGCTACCAGGAACCAGGCTGATGGCCAGGATGTCAACCTAGGAGGGACTGTCTGAGTTTCTGAGCTGGGGCTCTCATACCCTGGCAGGTGGGCAGCTCTTCAGCCTGCTGATTTAGAGGCGGACAAAGCATCTGGGTAGATATTTAGGGGGAAAAAAAATCTCAAAACTTAGACTACATAATCTCCCTTGCCACTGCCACGAACTCTAGCCCTTGGTTCTGTGCACAATCTGTTGAAGCATCAGGTCATGCCAGCCAACAAACAAACTTGTCACTCTGAAGAATGACTTGGTGAAAAGCCACACAGGGCAGAGCTGCCATCAGAATAATTGGTGATTCACTGTTTGTTTCTCACAAATTTCCTACGCTCCCTGCCCACGCAGTATAGATGACAGCATTCTGTATGGGGACTGTGAACATGACAGACATTATTTATGAAGCAGCGCCTTTATAAAGGATTTTTTTTCCCCTAGCAGACTGTGTAAAATGCTCAGTCTCTGTGTTGCTGTTGTCAAAATTATGTTATAAATATAGCTGGCCTGCCCGAGTAAGTTTTCAAAGGTTTTTTAAAAAGCTCTGTGTGAGAAGGTCAGACAGAAGCTGCTGAGAGCTCCTTGCTGTGTTCTAAGGTGCCACAGCAGCTGTGTCCGGCACTCTTGGCTACTCCTGATAGAGGTATGAGTTTGGGCAGTTGCCGTGGGCTCTGAGCTTGCACAGCCCCCGGTTGAAGGATTTTTGGGAGGAGATCTGCCCCTTCCTCAAAGCTCCTTGCACTGTCTCAACACATCTCTGGAGTAAGAAGCAGGGAACCCAGTCACAACTTGTTTGTGTGACTGAGTTTTTCCTTGGGCCAGGCTCTCAGCTTGCTTCAAAGCGGAGAAAGGAAAAGATAATTTTTCCTCTCTAAGATTCATGACGTCTGGCAGCAAAAGGTGTCCTGGGAGTCACAGCTGCTCCAGCTGGGCTCACTCTCAGCTGCTTCGTACACAGCTTCAGGTCAACAACATTATTCTTAATTTATTTTATGATACAGCATATCTGGATCTGCGTCCTTAATTCAAGCCTGGTTTGATCAGATCCTAAAGAACACTGAAGACAAAAGAGAGCTCAGTTAATGGCTAAGGAAACTGAATAATCTTGTATGTCATTGGATAGAGGTAAGTGTGATGGAGAACGCTGTCTGAATGTGATGTTCATGGTGACATCAGGTTTAATGTTTTTGGGCTTTAGATGGGTTTGAAGAGAAGTGAACAGCTTTGATTCAGTGGGAAAAAAGGCTGGTACTACCAACCACTTACCAGGCTCTGGAAATCCATCAGCAAACTGAGAGCCTCAAATAGTGTTTGCTTTCAGATCGGTTTCATGACCTTGCCTGTTTTCACAAAGACTGAGAGTAATGAAACTATGGAATGAGAAGTGACATTAATGTTTGGAAACCAAAGTGTGTAATTATGCTGATTGGTATTTGAGTAGCTTTGTCAGGTGGTTTGCTTTGAAGTTTGTGGTGACAGGTTTATCCTTTTTTGTATGCTCTGTGCATGAAGAGCACGTAACCCAGGCAGTTGTGAGCAAAATAGGCTGAGAATAAAGGGGGTTTGAAAGCTGATGGTATGACAGCTGCTGCTGCATAGGTTCATTTTGGCAAATAACAGTTTCTGTAAGCATCAGGCCGGTCTGGCCACAACTGTTACTGTTGCATTTTTAAATTCGAGTTAACTGCATACAGGAAAGTAGAGACCTAGAGCTGTTCATCTTCTGGCTCAGTCTGTGAGGAGCTTGTAACTCTAGCAATTGTTTCTGTTTTTCATAACAGTGGGAACTTTATGGCTATTTTCCCCCTTTTCTTTCCAAAGTAAATGTGCTGTTTAAAAAGAGAGAAGTGGTGGAATGTCTGGTGGGCACACGATTTGAACTTGGGGTCCTTCACGTTGGAGGGGCAGTTTAGAAAATAGACCTCTTTCCTGAAAATTGATGTTGCGGCAGAGGGTTTTTATTTGTGTGGATCCATTTTACATTTCTTCCTTTAAAAGTCTTTCTTATTTTTAACAAGCCTCCATGTTAATAGATACTTATGAGCTTCAAGGTGCTATTTAGTGATCTTTCCAGGTATGTACAAAGATCCATCAGTCTGACCTATAGCTATATACCCATTCAGAGGGTTTGTATAGTTCCAGTATAGATGAGGTGGTTTTTAAAAAATATTTAAACTCTGTTTGGTATTGAACTTAATGGCAAATCAGCAGAATCATGCATGCAAACAGTAAATTTTTTATCAGAAATGCCAAAATAGTACTTTGCAATAAGCTAAAGTAATGTCCTGTGTTGTGCTTTGCAAAAAGGGATCACATTGTGCTTCACTGAATAGAAAGAAAAGTAATTGCACAGATGACAAGTATAATACTAAGGAGTGAAAAGCCACCTCTTTGTACTCACAATATTTTCCCTTGTTATTAGACTTCGTGTATTTTCTGAACTTTTCCATAGAGAATAGTCTTTGCGGGGTCTTTAGGAAAGAGACAGAATCATCAAAACAACTGCTGGTGTGGGTGGAATTTGATAACCCAGATCTTATAAAAACCCCAACAAACAAAGCAAGAAACACAGTCCCAATAAACCAGAGGAGATTGGCAGAGCACTGTACCTCACTCACTGGTACAGACTTGTCCCAGGCTGCATGACACCAGTGTGTAGCACGGGGTAGTGTTTGCACATGTAAACATAGTGTGAGAGTGATAAAACCTAAGTGTACAGTGATTATGTAGCGAAAGAAGTGGAGACCCCTGTTCTCTAGAAGCTAATTGCTTACTTGTTGCATGTTTGAAATGTGCCTGTCCCTGCCTTCTAGAACTCGTGTCACTTACACTGCAGCCCTGCTGTCTGGTGATAAAAACTTATGACTCAAAGAAAACTTCCTTAAATAAGAAAATGGCTCCTACAGCCTTTTTTCAGCCTTTATCTCAGCAAGATTATGAAAAAGAGGACGTGCATGAGGAAGCACACGTGGTCACAGTACAGAGTCAGTGGGTAGTCACTGCTAGACGTGTCCAAGTCAGCTCTGAGAGTAGCCATTCATGTAATGAGTTTGCAGATGACTCTGGAGGGAGCTAACACTCTCTACTGAGGTTCAGCATAGTAGGTGGGGAGATGTTGGGGTAGGCAATGGCCTCCTGATTAGGGTGTTCGTCTGGGATGGGGTAAACCTGGATCCGTGGGCCAAGCCCAAAAACATGAGGTTCAATAAGACCAAGTGCTGGGTCCTGCACTTTGGCCACAACAACCCCATGCATCTCTCCAGTCTGGGGGAAGAGTGGCTGGAAAGTGGCCCAGTGGAGAAGGAGCTGGGGGTGCTGGTTGACAGTGGCTGAACATGAGTCAGCAGTGCCCAGGGAGCCGAGAAGGCCAATGGTGTCCTGGCCTGTACCACAAGTAGTGTGGCCAATAGGTCAAGGGAAGGGATTCCTTCCCTGTACTTGGCACTGGTGTACTCAAGTCCTGTGTCCAGTTCTGGACCCCTCACCACAAGAAAGACATTGAAATGCTGAAGTGTGTGCAGAGAAGAGTAATGAAGCTGAGGAAGGAGCACAGGTCCTATGAGGAGTGGCTGAGGGAGCTGGGGTTGTTTAGCCTCGAGAAGAGGACGGTCAAGGGGGATCTTCTTGCTGTTTACAACGACCTGAAAGGAGGCTGTAGCGAGCTGAGGGTTGGTTTCTTCTACCAGGCAACCAGCAATAGGAGAGGATATATTCTCAAGCTGCTCCTTGGCAGGTTCAGGTTGGACATCCTGAGGAATTTCTTCACTGAAAGGGTTGTTAAGCATTGGAATGTGCTGCCCAGGGAGGTGGTGGAGTCACTGGAGTTGTTCAAGAAATGACTGAACATGGCACATGGTGCTTGTGATTTAGTTTGCATGGTGGTGTCTAGTCAAAGATTGGACATGATGATCTCGGAGGTCTTTTCCAACCTTAATGACTCTGTGATTGTGTGAAAACCTGGTTCAAACTCTCGCTGCAGGTCAGGTAGTACAGACTTCTTCCCAAGTCCTTTGTGTCTTAGCTGAGTAACAGAGAGCTCTAACTCTACTTCCAAATGTAAATATTTAGAGATGTCTTGCATTTTGTACCTATCAAATAAATCACACCCAGCCTCACTCTCCCCCCAAAAGAAGAAAATAACAGTCTAGAATTGTTTTCCAGCCAGACCTGGTATTTAGGTAGTCGGACGATGGTTTTCTTGTGGGCAATAGACCTCATTTTTCTTTCTGTCAGTAGTACAAGTTTATAGAAACTGGTGTGAACCACTTGAAACAGTAAGAATAGGGTTTTGTGTTGAATTAAAGGCTTTACTATTACTCAAATCTTACTTAGGAGTTATGGAATTATTTGATTTTAACTTCATTATGAGATTCTGACGGTATCCTTGTCAGATCATATAATCTGCATGAATCTTGAAAGCTCAAAATCCAGGAAGTAAACTAAAGTACTCAAACATGTATTTTTAGCTTTGTGTACAATACTTAGGCAGACACAATTTTTGCATGCTTGGAAATGACAATGTGTACTCTTTCACATGTATTCTCTCTTTTAAATAGTAGGTAATTTCCTTCTCTCTAAAATGTTGGAATTGTTCCATTTATATGGAACATAATAGAAATAGGTGCCACTCCTAACCGTGCAGAGCATTGGCTGTGGTTACATTTGCTACTTCTAATTGGGTGCAAAAATTGTTAACTTTTGTGCTATGGTAGCAGAGATCCTCATTGTTTCACCAGCATATTTTGCACTACTTCAGGATCATATATCCAGATAGGACATATGATTATATTTTTTTCATTCAGATTGTTTAAATACAGTTCACATATAGTTTCAGCCTTACTGTTTTGTTTGCTTAACATTAATCTCATTAGGCTTAAGAGAAAGAGCACTATTTCATAGTCAGAATCTCATTGGAAGCTTTATAGTTAATAAGGACATAGCTTGAATAGATGGCATTCAGGGCATGAATAGATTACTGTAACCTGCAGTATTGAGCAAAAGTTGTCCTCAGGATGGAGCCTCCCTTTTCCTTGACCTGTGGCACAGGAAAACTCAGAGTATGTGCCAGTCTTCAGTGTATCATGTGCTGTGGTTCCTTGTTCACCTTCACAAGCAGCTGAACACCGAGGGCTGTTGGGAGCACATTTGTGTTGGTCATAGGAACTGGAATGGGGTCTATTTAAGGCAGCTTTGCCACTAAAAATAATCATTGTGCAGCTCTTGTACTGGATTTTGGTTCAGCTGCCATTAACTTGCAGAGTTCATGCTATTCCCAATGAAGCAGGAACAAGTTTTAACACTTGATAAAAAGAGCACCAGCCTCTCAAAATGTACAGTAAATGAACCAATAGAAGGGAAAATAATTCTCCTCTTAATGAAGCCAGGCTATCCTAGATCTTTTGTGTTGAGATTGAAACCTCTGTAGCCCGTTACTGTGCTCTCAGATGGTTTAATTACTGCAGTTTTTCAGCTTGTTACTTCATGCGGTCATGGTTGTGACAGCCTGGCTTGTACCCCTAACCTGCAGCAAAATTCAGATTATTCCAATATGGCTTAATCCTCTCTTAAATGTGAAAACACTCAAAAATCTGTTTATGTGAAGACTGACAAAATTTCAGCTATAATTCTAAAGTTGGATCTGGGCTTTTTAAGGTATTCTGTCTCCATTTTAACACCTCCAAAAAGGTATTTGGCCCCTTCTGGATTTAATTATGGTTCTTCTTGATATATACCTTAAGAAATACTGATATCTGCTGAAGTAAGGAATCCAAAAAATCTGACCATGTATTTTAGTGGAGCTTCCTAACTACTGGAGTCTGGTTTTCTGGATCTATTGAAAAAGTTCAGTACAGAGTGCTTATGTTAGGGATGAGTATTTTGCTGGGCAATACCTTTGTACATCAGGTTTATTAATGTCAGAAAAGGAATTAAATGCATCTCCATTACACATCAGGTTTTTGTAAGAGAATGCTTTATAAATACTCTAAACATGAAATAGTATCCTGAGGCATTTAGAAAACTTGGAAAGGTTTATCTGGAAATACTTTTCCCTTTATTTTAACAATTTTAATACTGCTGTGAAAGCATGCCTGTTGTTCTGTGTTGCAGTGACCCAGCCCATTGAGGGCTGTGGCAGGGGGTCCTCCCCCAGGCTGGAGAGGCAGGCTTCTCCTAAGGACATTATGTACCCCAGTTCTGTTCCTTTGATTGATCCATTGCTTCTCCCTGCCCCCTTTTACTCCTTACATGTATGTTTTCCCTTCCCTGCTTCCCCGTTGGCCCTCGTACCTTAGTCCCTCCCTTGCGGTAGTCCTACTGGTCCCCTTGCCCTAGCCCCGTCTCTGTACTGCCCCTGCACCCCAACACCCTCGATCCCAATGCTCTGCCTGCCCTGCGAACCTGTATAAGCCCCAAGTCCTTCCTCCATCTTGTTCTTATCTCCTAACCTCCCCCACGATGAGGTTGAAATAAATCCTCTCGTGCAAGAACATGCCAGAACCCTTCCTGACTCTTTCATTGTCCGCCTGCGTGTGTGTGAGTGCCTGCTGCTTCTCTGACTAAGCTGATGCTGCCTGCTTCACCCCTGTGAGAGTCTGACCCCTCCTGAGCTGCTTCCTCCGAGGAGCCACCCAGAAAATGGAGGCTCGAAGAACGGGGCAGAACAGGGGCCTTGGTGCATCCGAGCTCGTCACCAGAAGCGCAGTGGCTCTACCAGAGCGGCTCCAGCCCGTGGAGACGTTATTTGGAGGGGCGCGGCACCCCTCATCCACCATGCCGCAACAGTTCTGCTCTCTGTTTATCCTTAGACTAAAGTTATCAGTTTTCACTCTGATAAATGGAAATCACCACTGTAATAGTCTGAAATGTGTATCTTTACCTGGGCACGGGTTCATGCCTTCTTGCTAGATGAAGTATTTCTGTTGTGGGTGTGAATTCTGTCTCTCCTGAGGGGAGTACCAGCTTTCCAGTGTTCCCACAGAGTTTGCCTTGTGGTACTGAATACATGGATTTCCACCCTTGGGTATGAGACAGGATGTGAGGAAGTGTCTGTCTTTGGCAATGCATTGGTTATATTAATTGCCATTAAGTAATTTTGATGTCTAGGCCAGTGTTGTAAAATGTGGTCTTTCTGACAAAACTACACTTAAATACAATATAGCGTGAGATAAGGCAACTCGAGTGCAAGGCTTCAAACTGTAACACAGAATCATCTGGACTGTACTTACTCTCTTCCTGGTGGAGACATTATATGAATAATTTTGCCACTGACGTCAAGGGGAACAGGATATCACCCTAGATAACAACCTTGGTGAAGTCAGTCTTTCTTAATGAAGATTAATTGTTGGGGCTCCATGCTTTGTGCATCCATCTTCAGATATCTTCCTCTGAATGCTTTGATGTCACACAGCAGGTCTTGTGCTTATTTGCATAGTGTTGAGGTGGCATTTCATTCATCTGAAAAAATTCTTTTAAAATATTGTCAGCCCCTTGGGATCAGCTGTGCGATCCCAGAGCATCCTGGGTTGCAGTAGTTTGTAATGCCAGCTGGAAAACAGTGTGTTGCCTGAAATTTGCTGAGCTGGCTATGGAAGAGCATCTGAAATGAGGATGGCAGAGAGAGTCGGGCTGTAGCACACTCGTACCATCTATATTTTTTACTCTTCATTAATTCGCAGGTGGTTATCTAGGATGGCACTAGTAAAGGAGTTTCCACGCAGTCCTTAACTGCATGTAATGCTTCAAAGGCTACTTAAATTAGTTTTTGCCCTTCTCCTTAATTCTCATCCTGCCCGGGAACAGTATTCTGTACGTTGATTCAATAGGACAGAGTCTGTAGCTATACTGAAGTGACTGACTTTTACTTCAGAACTGGTTTTGGTTCTTACTAACAGCAACACCAGGGAAATGAAGAAGGGAGGGATTATCTTTACCAACAGCCAAATTGTGAGAGTTTACGCCTGAGGAGTCTGGAAATAATAGAAGAGAGAATTGAAATCAATGACCAGGGGAAGCAAAAGGTTGTAAAGTGGCAATGGTCCATGGTTTCATGAAGCTTAAAGAAGTAATTAAGCAAACAGAATTAAGATACTCTAATACTACATTTGCCACGTTATTTGCAATATAATCTTTTCATGTAAAACCACTGAGTTATTTTTCAGTGGACACCCATCTAAATACAAGCACATAGCTAGGAGTTGCTAGGATAGAAGAAAAACAAGTAGACACAATTGGTTTTGACCTTAGTGGTTTCAAATGGATTTGAGCAAAAAACTAATGAAAAGTAGACAGCTAATCTGATAATGGCGTTCGCCTAAATGAGTACAGACTAAAGTCATTAACAATGGCAATAAGGCATAAGATGAAAATTGTGCTCTCCATCTTGCATTAAAATTTTTGTTTTCTAAAACTCTGATATGTGAAGGTTCTTACTTCCCAGCCTGTGCACCATCCACATAACTCACTAAGGCTTGAAACTCCACAGAAATCGAGGTTGATCATTGCCCATAGATTCGCATCTACATTCAGCATTCCATGCAGTTGTCAACTGGTTTCTGTATTGTACAAAAGACAGAAGAATGAGACTTTTCCAAAAGACGTGAAAGATTGTCTATTGAAAGCTCGGGAGAAACAGGTCAGGCACACAAGAATAGCTTAGAGATGCTTAAGAGTAAATTAAGTGCACAGTGTTACTTAAGTCAGGATGTACCACTCAATGTTTATTTTGGAGCCACCAAACATCCAGCCTATTCAAAAAATGCTTGAAAGAATATCAGTAAAGCTGCAGTCTGCATGTTATTAAAAATGTGCTTATGACTGTGGACAAGAAGTACAGGGAAAATGGACAGATTTGGATTTTTCGGAGGGAAAAGATGCAGTTTTTCAGTCATCTCCCTTGCTTAGTCATCTGCTCTGGTATTTTAGGTAGTTAAAAGTGAACTGCTTGGTTGACTTGAGGAAAGATGTTAGATGTTAATGGGAGTGCCAGAGGGAAAATGCAGCTGAAGTTGCAGACTTGAGAGGAAAAATACATGACTGGTTGGTGGAAGAAACCAGAGAAGGCTTTTAGTCTAGATTCTGGTTTCATAAAATTAATTGATGAAAGCAGCTTTGCTGTTAGCAGTTTATGTCCTGTCAGGCACATCACTTTATCCCAGAAAAGTATTTCTGTTTGCACTCTTCTGTTTGTGTATAGCCTTTTTTTTTTTTTTTCTTCTTGGTGATGAAGGAGTCACTTGCAGGTCATGTTCAGACCTACAGTCCTATAACCTAAATAATAGAGAGCAACCTGTGTACTATGTCTGAACACATATGCTGGGCATGAACCTCAAAAAACAAACTAGTCATTCTGACTTGTTGCTTAACAATCTTCTGCTCTTTTTAAGCTTCCAGCTGTGTCAGGCTGATGTTGAATTAGGCTGGTGAAGTGTTGCCTCTCATATGAAGAGAGAAACAGAAAATATTCTTGATGTCTGTGCTGCCCTTATACTCCTGTGGTTGCTCCACAGAGTGCAGAATAGCTTTAGGCAGATGTAATTACACCAGCACCCATCCTTCAAAGGAGCTTGACTTTTCTGGATTTCTCCCAAGCCTGGATGATTTTGCAATAATTTACAGGCTGTTTGTATAACTGTGCAGTGCTTTGGGAGGAAGATGAGGCCTTTAATTTACCTTGTGTTATGTAAAGCATAGGAGTATTTGAATAGGTTAAATTCTCAAATACTGTGTTTTGACTCATAGAAGACAGTGATATATAAGGGACACATATTTGCAAAAGGAAACAGACTTTTTCAAGGAAACATTTCTTGAGCCTTTAAAGATTAGGAGATTTCATTGGCCCTACCTACCACATGATTTTCCAAAGATATTTTAGTTTATTAGTCATGAGTTCTATTAGCATAATAAAAACCTATGTTAATGTGACCTAGCAGAGATTTTTATCAAACCCATCAAGTGTTGAAAAGGAATGTCTTCTTTAGTGCACAGCAATTGGGCAGAGTGATTCCACATTCTTTATCGCTGCTCAGCAACCTGGTGTGGCACTGCAAGGTGCAGTGTTGCAAATGACTGTTTTTAGCTAGACAGTGAGCACCAGGAACGTACGGGGGGGCTTGCAAACTGGCAGAATGAAAACCTGGCTGAAAGGAACAGGCCTCATAATTTTGTTTGGTGCTTTTACCTTTGTGTTGGTTTTAAATCTTTGAACTTCTACAACAAAAAAAATCATGGAATCATTTAGCTTGGAAAAGACTAAGAACATCAAGTCCAACCATTAACCCAGCACTGCCAAGTCCACCACTAAACCATATCCCTAAGAGCCACCTCTACATGTCTTTTAAATACCTCCAGGGATTGTGATCCTACCTCTTGCATGGGTGGAAGGGTGGGAATAAAGTGAGATTTGCCTGGGTAGTGCTGAGTTGGGTGCTCTGCTCATATAAAGCAGCCCGACTCTCTGTAAAAAGAGGTTTGCTGGAGTCCCCAGAGCAGAACCTCAGTGCACGGCTGTACCACAGCTTGCAAGCCCTGTCTCCGGGGTCACCTGCTCTAGCAGGGCTGATGTTGGAGCTGGGCTTTGCAGTGCAACAGCTCGCTGCTCACAGTTAGAGAGCCACCTCGGACATAAGGCTGAGGATGAGGAGTTACCTCCAGAGTTAAAATTGCCAAGGGCAAATCTGTCTGAAAAAGAGGAGTAATTGATGTGTTCACACGGAATTCAGTTAAGGAACTTTTGCCTAACTTGTGGTAATTCCTAAGAAGTCCCATGCTGCCCTCAGTTTTGTGGTCTACAGGAAACAGGACACGTATCCTATTACCTTAACATTTCTAGAGGGTGTAATTTTTGCTTCCCATTCCTGTTTTAATATTAAGGTTTTGGATTTGAAAATTTTTATGGTAGACATATCAGTGATATTTTTGTTTATGAAAGGGCCATGTTGCAGAAATAACTAAGATAAAATACCCCTAAACTCCACCATAAAGACCTACATCTCTCTGTCTGTACCATTTTGACTGTAGAATACTTTATAAATTATATGTTCAAGAGAATTGAACTGCATACTTGTGTGCTTGTAAAGTTTCTTTTGCATTATCAGGGTTGGAAAGGAATTAGTTTTATAGTATACGTTGTCTGGTTGTGGATGCTGTTCTTGACCACTTTTATCTATAAATGACAAGAGCTTTTTAAAAAAATGTAAATGTTTACTTACAGTTTTGCAAATAAGGTTTATGTGACTCTTGCTGGTTTGGTTTTGCTGGAGTTTAGCTACTCAGTTTGGCTTGTGTCACAGTGAAAACCTTTAGTTTGAGATCACTAAATCTGGTTAGTCAACAGTAAGGCAATAGAAGAGCAAGAAGAGGTGAAGGGGCAAAAAACTAAAGAAACAAATTCCAGTAGTTAAATACTGGGCTAACACAGAAGTTTTGCATATGTGTCCCATGTGCATATAAATACTATAAAGACATTGATCATAGTACACGCATCAAGTATACAGAAGTACAGTTGTTCACATTGAGGTAATGCCTTTATCTATTATGACTGACTAATGACTTACAAAAACTACTCTGGCAAAAAAATTTCCTTGCTGAACTCGAACATACTTTATGAATCACAAGAAACAGTGTTAACTGTGTAATTGTTTTGATCTATATTGCTAAATGGTGCAACACATTTGTGAATAGTTTTTTCTCATACCTCTATGTGAATACACTCATGCAGTCATAGGTATGTTTATATACAAACGTGTGTACAGGTTGTATGTGTGCATATAGATAAACGTGCACATATATGGGCAAAATATATGGAAACATGCACAAAGATGTTTACGTACAACAGGATGCATAACTCTTAAGTAAAGTCAAATTTTACTAATTTTCATATTAAGGAGCTTCAGACAGTAATTTTTAAAGTCAATGGACATCCTTTGACTCCAGATGGATGTGCAGAACAGATGAATTATAAGTTTACAGAGGAAAAAAATTAGTATGCAGGGAAGGTACAGATGCTGAAATTTAAACTGAAAATGAGAGTGAAGTTTGTTAATTGTAAGTCTGCCATGCTGTGATGAAAGGCAGGTTGGCAGGTTTGTCTTACAGCCCAGCTGATGTGCATCAGAGTTTTTTCATTTTCTACAGCTGCATCAGGTTATACTTACTGACAAGATTGATGTTTATTTTATAACATGGTTAGAATGAAAAACAAATTCTTCTTTCTCTCCCTGTAGTACTAATCTGTGCTCTTTGATGATGCTTTGATGAATTCTGAAAGTCTTGCTTTAAGTTGTCAGGCTTTAAGCTTGTCTTTGTGCTCGCTCTTCTCTTTGAGTGATGATTAGTTCCCTGGCCCAAGCTGAGTACTAGGAGAATGGGTTTTGTATAGGTTCTCACAGGTGGGAGATACAACTGCTACAGCTTGTGGTTGCCTTTCCAAGCATAATTGGTACCTTACAGAGACATGTAGCCTATCTCATGCTGTTTTTCTCTATAAACATTAACAAATACGGGGGTTTTGTGACTCTTCAAAAACACGGAATAGTTTGTCCTGTAGTGGATCATATGCTAAACCCAACATCATCATGAGGAGGAGATGGGATGTGTCAGAAAAGGGGCTCTGCCAGTGCACTCTCTGAGTGCTGGAGTCTGATTAGCAAGATGTGGGAGATAAGATGGGTGTTGTCCATGGACCTTTGGAGGTCTGCTGCTCTGACTGATGGTGCGGGAAAAGAAATAAGTGACGATCAAGTATTGTACAGAGAAAGCAAACTGGGAAAAGCAGACAAGGGCGCCTTCTCCCCCCTCCCCCCCCATCTTCCCTGCTTTGTGCTTTTTGTTACTGGAATCCTAATGTTTTTGCAACAATACTTGATTAAATGGCTTCAGACAGAACTGACTTCTTGTTTTGCATGTCTGTATCCCTTTTAAGGAATGCTGCTCTAGGGAAAATAAAGATATTTGAAAGGTTAGAGATGTCCAAGAAAATGGCCTTTTAGTAAGAAGAACCTAAAAGTAAAAGAGATCGTTCTGTTTATTAAACTGTGCATGTGCATTAATATGATGCTTCATATTTTTCCATTTGATTTCCTGTAGGGTGATTTCACTTGGAACAGCATGTCAGGGCGCAGTGTTCGGCTGAAGTCAGTTCCCGTTCAAAGCCTGTCAGAGCTGGAGCGTGCTCGGCTGCAGGAAGTGGCTTTTTATC
Organism: Dryoscopus gambensis; assembly: GCA_013389985.1. Lineage (NCBI taxonomy): Eukaryota > Metazoa > Chordata > Aves > Passeriformes > Malaconotidae > Dryoscopus > Dryoscopus gambensis. The sequence continues at coordinate 27,565 of WEIT01001736.1, read as the reverse complement.
AGTTGCAGCAGGACTGTGACCTGGGTTGTCAGATTACTATCCCCAAAGGTAAGGGCTTGATAAGCTGTCTCTGTTTAGGTTGTTAAGCCACTGATTTCATATCACAGCAGTAAACACTAGATTTTTTTAATCCACAGATTCTGTCTTCTATTTCAGTTTTGCTTAACCACAGTCATTATGTTAAAACTATGAGTAAAGTTGTTTGTCTGCTGTGTCCAATTTGGGCCACCTGGGGGTGGGATCATCTGATCAAGGGCAGATGTCTACAGGGTAGATAATCTAAATCAGACCCATTCATTCCAGGATGTCTTGATACTCAGTTGAGAGAAAAATGCTTTTCTTACAGTTCCTGATACCAAAAATTAAATGTCTGTGTAGGTCAGGTAGATCTTACCATAGAAGTGGTTTTTTTCATTCTGTATTACATTGTCTGTGAGGGAAGCCAACTGTCACTAGTTCAGATGCACAATGAAGACATTTGCATCAAATAATATGGGTCCTACCCAAGTTTTCCCAAAGACAGTGTTGCTTATTTCCTACAAAACAAGTTAATTTTCAGCATAAAACACTGAACTCCTAGGAAACAGGAGATCAAATGAAAAGGAGAAGCTCAGCTATCAGAATCCTGATGCAGAATACATGCATGTGGTAGACCTGTACTTAGGTTACTGTGGAAGAGATCTAAACCTCACTAATGAGAAAGTTTCTGTTGTTTCCTGCAGGCTGAAGATCAAGCATAGCAAAGATAGCTGTTGTGCAATCATCTGCAAATCTGGCTTTCCTGTTGTTTCTTTGCAGTTGTATACTTACTTAAGGAATAACAAGGGATCACTGAATTCTCACCTTTGACTCCGAACAGAGGTGCTGTGTGGTAGCATATACACAGTGATGCCACAGGAGCAATTTTTTAATGAGTCTAAGTTAAGCAGGAAAAAGTTGTCCAGTCTATGAAAATAATGATGTAGAAAAGAACAAATGTGACAGAGACAGTCTTTTGTATTCATCAGCTTTTTAGGATCTGCAGAAAACTCCTGCTGAAACCAACAAAGTCCAACTTCACACGTATAGCAAGGCATCGGTTTGTAGTGAGGTGGATTTATTCAACTTCTTCAAGCCTCACCAGCTCCCCTGGTCCCTCAAAAATCCGTTTGATCAAAAGGAAAACAGTTTTATAGGATATTCATAGGAGGAACTGGATCACTAAGGGCACTGCAATAATTTCTGAGTCTGAACTGCCACTGGCTGTTCCCATGGGAGATGAAGATACACATGTGGAGGTCCTACCATAAGGATGTGCAGTAATACCATCTAAGACAGTAGAGTATACAGATTCACAGAAAAGCTTAGTTTGGAAGGGACCTTAAAGGTCATCTAATCCAACCCCCTGCAGTGAGCAGGGACATCTTCAACTAGATGAGATTGCTCAGACTCCCATCCAACCTGCCCTTGAATGTTTTCAGGGATGGGGCACCTATCACCTATCTGGGCAGCCTGTTCTCACCACCTTCACTGTAAAAATTTCTTTTTTGCACCTAGTCTAAATCTACCCTCTCTTGTTCTAAAACCATTACCTCTTTCCCTGTTGCAACAGACCCTACTAAAAAGTCTGTCCCCATCTTTCTTATAATCCCCCCTTTCGTTACTAAAAGGCTACACTAATGTTTCTCCAGAGTCTTCTTTCTCTGAGCTGAACAACCCCAACTCTGTCAGCCTGTCTTTGTAACACAGGTGCTCCAGCCCTCTGATCATTTTTGTGGCCCTCCTCTAGACCTGCTCTAATAGGTCCATGTCTTTCCTGTGCTGAGGACCCCAGAACTGCATGCAGCAACCCAGGTGGGGTCACACCCGAGTGGAGCAGAGGGGCAGAATCCCCTCCCTCTCCCTGTTGGCCACGTTGCTTCTGATGCACCCCAGGACACATTTGGCTTTCTGGGCTGCAGGGGCACATTGCTGGCTCATGTCCAGCCTCTCATCCACCAGCACCCCCAAGTCCTTCTCAGCAGGGCTGCTCTGAATCTGTTCATTTCTAGCCTGTACAGATGCCAGGAGCTGTCCAGGTCCAGGTGCAGGACCTCATGAGGTTTCCATGGGCCCAGTTCTCAAGCTAGTCCTGGTCCCTCTGGATGATGACCCACCCCTCAGGTGTGTCAACCTCACTGCTCAGGTTGCTATCATCTGCAGATTTACTGAGAGTGCACTCAATATCACTGCTTTGAATGACCAGATCATGACTTTTTCTGTGTTTTAAGGTATAAATCATGAAGGAATAGCCAGTAAAATTGAATTTTAAGATGTTGTAATACCATCTATTGAAGGAAGTGAAGGTAGTAGCTAGAATTAAAGTACGTGTAGTATTTAACTGTCCATCCTGTTTCAAAGTTGGGCACCAATTTTGACAACAGATACAAATATTTTGAAGTGGGTATATATAATAATCACTCTGTCAGTCCATCATGCTACATCTGTGCTGGCACTTTGGTAGGAGAATAAGAATCTACCATATTCTCAAATTATTACAGATTGGTTTAGGCCTTTGCAGAGACAGTCTGAAGTCCACCTCATGTTCCTATCATTTTTAAATGTGTGGAATGAAAGCTTATGACAAGAGTTTACAGGCAGCCATCCAGTCAGTCATCACAGTCGAACATCATAGGACTGTGCAAACTGGGAATTTCAAGTTTTATCCATGTGAAACTGGCTTGGGCACTTTGGGTGTGCAAGAATACAAATAAAATAAAATTCCATCATAGCCATCAAGGTAAAACCAGACTCAAGTTTAAAACAGACTGTTAAACATTTTCTGTTTAAAAAACCCAAACCCACAACAGTGAGGTGTAGAACCAGTACTGTCTGAGAACCAGTACTGTCAGTACTGTAGGTTTGGAGAGATCCAGAAAAATGGAAGATGTACTCTACAACTCTTCTACTTCAGAGAATGCCATATGAAAATATTCATGAGTAGAGGCGAGTGGAACTATTTATATATTAGAAGATTTAGAAAGCTGTTTACAAAGTTGAACTTCTTTGTGGTTCTTTGGCTGCTTTTCAAAACTTGCTAGAGAATTACATTAGAACATGCATATGCCTGCTGGGCATTTGCTTCCTGCAGACATTTGAATAATTACATTTACTGGCATAGGTATTGTGAAAAGTAAAAATTCACTGTTATTGGCTAACAAGTGTTTATGCCAAACATGCATGCATGGAAGTTAAACCAGAGTACGGAGGCCTCTGCCTTATCTTTACAACCACAGACATGCTGTAACTGGTTGCTTCTTCATAATGCTTCAGTCCTATGCTCAGAAGGTCCCTTTGTCACAGCAAGTGCAGTTTACCTCTTCCAGGGCACATCTGTCTATTCCCACACTTGTGTAGGAATGCATAGAATGTGATACCTCATATGTAATCCCTCTCCTTCACTGTCTTGTAGCCATTACCATTAATGAAGATCATCACTAACATCTAGTAAAATATCCTGTGGTCACACAGAACAGATTATCTCCCACAGGAATTTCTTTAACCAGCATGTCATTTACAATACGCTACAATTGCACTGCATTAGGTAATTACAGTGAATTCAAGTTGATCAAGAGTTACTAGGTTTACATGTATGATGAGATGCTTCAGGTTTGTTTCTTGTCTTGTTTTTCTGCCTTTTATCTTTCAAATTCTGTAATCAACACCTTTTTTGCTCCCATGTCACTCCCCCATTTGCCACCAGAAACTAGACCAAGAATCATTTATCTTCCCTTGGTTAGTGTGTTAAGTTACAAGAGGATGTAATTTCCAGGCAAAGCATTACATGGTTTCTTTGCCAATGCAATTACTCTGTGGAAGATTTTTAATTTGCTGACATTCTAAATGGCACAATAGTACCAGTCTGATGATGCTTCTTTACAGTTCATATTTACAATATAATGTGGGTTGTTTCTCATTTCAGAGAAGTCAATCTTCTCTTTATAATAGGAGAAAAAAATGGTGATGAAATTCACTTTAGGTGTGCTTACATTTTGGTGACATTACAATTCTGTGTGTGTCCTTGCACACAAGTAGTGAGAAAAATGAACCTTTTACAGAAGGTCTTCACAAGCAAATGCTCAAGTCAGATGGCTTCTGCAGAGTAAAACTGGGATCAGAGCAGAAGAGGAGCTCATTTTCTTGTGTTTATTGGTTCCAGGTATCTCTTGAGCTGAGTGGTTATTAAATGAGGTTTGATAGGATCAGTTTTGTAAATACCGCACGTTTATAACGACTCTCTTTCACAGTCCTGTCCCACTTCACTGAGCCTGTGTTTGGAAGCAGTGATAGGAGCTTATGAGGATGTTATGAGTTAAGCAAATGAGATACTACATCTTTAACCCTAATTTAACTCCTAAAGCATCTGCCTAGGTTTTAAAGGTATGATGTGAACCTGTTGGTGAAGGGACTTGAATAGGATTTGGGACTTGGGTGTCACATTCGGGTCTTTTCTTTGTTCAAAAAGAGAGAATGGCTGCTTATATTCTTGCCAATTCCCAACAGGATGTTCTGCTGTCTTCTCAGCTTTGCAGTGGGGCTGAAGGAGTTGTGGAGAGAGAGAATAAATGAGGGGAGAGCATTTGGGGTTGTATGTGGTTTAGTGGTGATTATGCTCGTGCTGGGTTGACAAGCATGATAATGATCTTGAATGTCTCTTCAAACCTTGATGTTTCTGTGACATTTTGGGAGAGAGAAAGTAATTCTTAACTTTACTGCCAAATCTGGTTCTCAGGTCATTCATTTAGTTGTAATGAATATGATGTAAGGATGGGTTTAAAAACCTAAATGCCATCTCAGTCATTTAAGAAAAGTCATCTTAAGGGAAGCTGATGCTGCTTGAACATGTGCTGGTGTATGTTTTTTGTATGCAAGTTTTGTGACACGTGACACTGTGCGTCTGCTCACATGAAGTGAGCATAGTCTCCTGTACAACTTGTTTTAGTAAGGTAAGTTTGAAGAAGCAGGGTTGGGTAAGTGTGCGATTACAGATTGAGACAATCCTTTCTCTGAAATGAAAGAAAACATGGCTGGGCTTTCTGAATTTTTACCATTCATTTGTATGCTTTGCCCCCAATATATTCCAGTTAAGCTCTGAATAGAAATGGGAAATAAGAGTCACACAATTCTCTGCTGCTTGTTTATTTTGGCGGGGCGTACTTTTTTCAATCTGTTTTTTGCTTACATTACTTGCCATTGTATTTCATTATTCATTTTCCTTAACACTGAGAGTGACTATGATTTTTATCTGAGCTTGCATTTTTGTGAAGGTTCCAAACTGCTCATTGTTTCTAATCACTGACCATGTAATATACTTTATAGCTGTTGTGGCAGTGGAAAACATCTAAGTAAACTGGGCTTGCGGACGGTGTGCTTTTCAACTGGCATCAGTGTATCTTCTAAGTGAAGCGGCTTATTGCCTTCCCTCTTAATGCCAACCTCTCTGATTCTTCTCATATAAATACTGTCTCTAACATGGGCTTAGGAGTCCATGGATTTTCTTTCAATGTAGTAGAGTTCATGAAGATTACATTTAAGACAAGTAAGGCTGAGATAAATTCTCCTCCTTTATGCTGCATTAATAAATCGTGGATATACTGTATCAGACAGACTGGTGAGAGATAAAAACTGTTTAACTTGCTGATTTTCAGGTTGAAACTTCCCACCTGTGCCCTCCAATTGAAATCTTTCATGGAAAAATGTATTTTTCTGGGGATTCTTCTTTTCATCCTAAGAAAACAAAACCAAATATCTCTCAGTCTGAAAAAAAAAAAAGGAATAAAATTGAATTAATGTTTTAAGCTAGGAGAAGTCCCAGCTGCTGCAGGGTAGAGGTTGTAAGACACAGCCTTGAACTGTGCTACACATTTATCAAAGTGAAGGTGACAGGAGTTTTTCCAGGCAGAGAGATAAGAAAACAAGAAAAAAACTTTCCAGTTTTTTTTTCTCCTAGTAAGGATATTTGCAGAATTTTTTTGTTGGGATTTCTGCTTTCAAATTCACTTTTTTGCCACTGATGAGACAAGAACAAAACGGAAATATATCAAGCTTACAAGAGTATAATTATTCTAGCATTGCAACAGGGGAAATAATTTATTATCTTCAAAACTTAAGAAAGCTTTTAGAGGGATGTTCCTTGTTAAATTTTTGATGTGAGACAGTTTTTTTATAAAAGACTACACTGTGCTCAGCAAACTGATTTCCAAGATTTGCTTATATCACATAGCAGGTTTTACTTATCTGTTTACATCAGGAAAGCTTTATTCAACTTAGCTATTCCATCAGTTAGAGGTAAGCTAATAGTTTTAAAAAAAAAGGTTTTACTCATTCCAAAACTTACTGCAAACAAAAAAAGCTTGTGTTTTTATGAAATTGTATTTTGGTAAATAGCTGGGGGCTTTGATTGAGAAGCAGCATGCATTTTCATTGTGCTGTGTGAACACAGAACAGAGGTAGAAAATGCTGTAATGTTCATGGGGAAATCAATGGCACTGATAATGTAAATATGAAAAAATGAGTCTATACCTTAGCACATTTGAAAGAAAGATTTGTGTAACTTCTGAGAACCTACCTTTTGTGTAGGTGTATTTTGTGGAGAGAAAGGAAGAGAATGAGGACAGGGATGGACATTGAAGGAATACTTAGCTATGGAGCTCATTGGGCAGGAGTGCTGAAAGGCAGGAGTCTTTCAGTTCCCTTCACAATGAAGGGAAGAGATCTTGCTTAAATTCCTAAGATAAATAAAATATTACAATCTGCATTTCCATATATAAATGTCATGAAAAGTTAGAGGAGATGGAGTCATGACCAGAGTTTTTTATTACTAGGGCAGTTGCTTATTTAGATAGTGTCTGTTGTAGGTTTAGGGTACTGCTCTTAAAAAGTCAGATCCAGAGACTTCTGCATGCATATATTTGATGTTATGTCCCACTGAGTTTAAAAATTACTTCTGAGACAAAAAAAATCCTATCTAATGTAGTTTCCTTAGGAGTACACTTGAAATAGCTATTGACTTGAAGTACGTATAAACATATTTGGTATTTTGTCTGTATTAGTGTCAGACATGAAAATCTCGGCTTTCATTTTAAAACATTGATCAAGACCATTGGCCGTATTCAAAAGCTGAGACACATGACAGAGAGAATAAGTGTTGGAAACCAAAATACACATACAGAGGCTCTAAAACAGCTTTGCAAAATTAGGTGTATTTGGGTTTTTTTCCTAAATCTTTTAGAGAACACTAGTGTAACAGAGGTATTCTTCGTTGTGTTCTGCCAAATCTCTTTAGCACTTCATATAAGTACTTACCCTTCCATTCTAAATTTGCCAATAATTGACATATCTGTCCAGTGATTCTATAGTGATTTAAGAATTTGTGCTTCATTATGGTTCAAAGCCAAAGAATAAATAACAATAAATATATACCAAGGAAAAAGCTTTTAAACCTTTATTAAGAATACTGATATTGCAGCCTACTAGTTTGCATGCTCTACTTGCCTTTGGCAGAGCTTTGCCAACATGTAACATGAGTATAACATGTATTCTTCCAGTGTACTTCTTCCAAAATTTCAGCTGAAAATCACACTTATTTCTGTTGTCTTGTGTGTGTTGCTCCTTTCAGAAATTCACTAGGGAAGTATTTCTCATGATTTTTTCTTGCCTCAGGTAGAAAAATTTTCTCTAGTTTTTCCACAGGCATGATTTAAGTGGAGTTGTGGTTGCTGCCAGAAACGTAATGTCTCTAGATACTGATTAGGAAAGATAAAGTGACTCCAGATAGATTTATTTTATCAGAGCTGTGGTACTATATATATCTTTGTATTAGGCTTTTACACTGAAAAGGCTGCCTTGAGATTTAATGGAGACCTAATCTCCTGCTGAAGGTTTTTAAGAATAGATTAGACAGATGTCCATGTGACTCTATTTCTGTGCAGGAAGTCAACCCCAGTGTTCTCTGCAGAGCTCCTAGTGTCATTTTTCCTGTGTGGTTTACATTTTCAACACCTGTTTCTATTATGATTGATGATACAAAGGACAGGTAATTACTACAAAGAGACATTATTAGAAGTAAGATCTGTTGGTCATTTTTCAGAGGGATAACAGCTCAGTTATTTGAGCCACCAAACTGTCCAGTGAGAGACCTGCTGCACCATGATTTCACTGCTGTGCACTGAGAGCTCTTCTCTCATTTTATATCTTCACCAAGGCTCTGAGCAGGAGTATTGTGGACCAAATTAATTAGTCCCAGAGGGAGTAAGTTATGAAGGCTGTTTTATTTTCTTGCATGGCTTCTTCTTTAAAGTGAGAGTCTGAGGAAAGACAGAAAGGATCCATAACAAGAAAGCAATGCTCAGAAGACAGCAGAGACCTGGGTGCCCTGAATCATCTCTGAGACCACTGGCTGGTCTCCTGAATTCCAGAGGGTTAGAGGAATTTCCTCTTAATTTGAAGAGCTCAACTCATGCTCACGCTAAGAGCAGTGTGGGGGGGAAAGATCTGAGTGATATGTAAAGAAACTTGGTTGTTTCTTCACCTGCCAATTCACTGCAAGCCAGTTTATTGATAACGATAAATCCCGTGCCAGTTACAAGCTGGAGATTGTATCTGTTCTGCCCCTGGCCCACCCTGTACTGTAGGGATTAAAGGTAACTCTCCTTATCAAATCAAGAGTCATTTTGACTAGCAACAGCATCAAACTTCTCTCTCCCCTCCACATTATAAAATTACTTTTTATTTAGGGAGTTGAGGCCAGGAGACAGTCAATTTCTCATCTCCCCCCGACCACCCCCCTAAGTGAACTCAAGGCAGTTTTAGAGCTCTTATTTGTATTTTTATATCTCAAACTATAGCATCAAGGCTCCTGTTTGGTTTTCATTTGGTGTTTTTTTTTTCAATACAGCTAAAATACTTTGATTGATTGTAGTTGTTTCCATTTGTTAGTGTAGATAGTTTTTGACCTGGTTTTTTTGACCAGTTTTAGTATTGACAGTTTTCCTGAGTTATGAAAGCACCCTAAGGAGGGGGTTCAGTCTTTCTCAAAGCTTTTAAATCTCTGCCCATCATTGTGGTTTCTGAGTGTCTTCCACTTAGAAGGGCAGCAGCAAGGTCCCTGCTGTATCACAATCTATTTAAGCCAGGAATTTGCCTATCTTTGGAGATTAGGGAAACTCCTGTCACACTGTAGATACTGCTGTAATGTGAAAAAGTGGTGTCTATATTTTGTCTTGCACCTGCTACTTGACATTACTGTTTCATGAATCCTGTCATCAGTGTCAATGTAGCAAATACGTCCTGAAGCCTAGAAGGAGTGGTTCCCTCTAATTTCAGTGTGCCTAGACACCTTTTTTTTTACTTCCACTATTGACACAAGGCTCTATCAAAAGACCTGGACCACTCTCTCTGGCTTTTTTTTCCCCAGGGTTTTGTTGGGGGTGATGGGAGGTGGGGTTTTAATATTATTTTATTAGATCACTGTGACTTGGGATTTTTTTGTGACACGGGAAATCCTGTGCTAATGGAGGTGCTACAGCAAACAGAGCTGTGTATGAGTTGAAAATCTGAGTTCGTCTATGCACAGGGAAGTCAGACCTGGCATCCTGCATCCGTCCTCCCTTTCCAGGAATTTGCCTGCTTTTTGTTGCTCTCCACTGACAGCCACATAAAAGGGCATTTGGCCTTTCCTTTGTAATCCTCTGAAGGCTGCCAGGTAGCTTTGCATGAGTTTTATGAGTTATTTCCATCGTCCCTTCTATGTATGGCAGCAGCAGCCATTTTCCTCATTATGACAGAAAAGTATTTGAGCAACTGTTTATTTTCATGTCAAAATGAGTTTTTTCCTTAGGTTGGGCTAAGGAACAACGTAGCTCCCAAACAGTTATAATTTAGTGTTCAGATTCTAAAACTCACCGAATATCTTGTTCCTCAGAGCTCATGTAATACAGCCATTTTAAATCTATTATTAGTTAAAAAATATTTAAATTATGTAAAACTATATACGTTTTCATTACAGTAATGGCAAAATAACCGAAGAGGGTTTTTTCCCTGCCTTTTCCAACACAATAATTTCTAGTCAATAGTCCCAAATGCAAAAAGTTTAAAGAGTACATTAAACAAAAAAATCAAATTAAAAGGGGAAGATAGTGAACTTTATTCTTGCTTTTGGTATGATGATTCGAAAAATCCTGCAACTATTAAATATTCTGTTATTTTAAGGATATTTATACACAGCTTGCACAAACAAGGCAAGCATCCACTTTGTACTTGATGAAGTGTTTGTTTTAGTGCAGCTGTGCTGTGTTCATCTGTAAGACCTGCAGCTTCCTGCACAGCAGGAGTGCAGTGGCCTGGGCAGGCCTGGGAAGCTGCTCCTTCCCAGCTCTTCCCCTTGCATGGGTGGGCTCTGACATCCCCCTCCCTCTGGCTATGGCTTCAGCAGCCCTGACCTTGCTCCAGAGCCCAAATCCCATATTCCTTGTCAACTTAGATTTGATTCTCACCCTTAGAATATGTTGCACCTGCATTTGCCCACCAGTCTCTTCATGATGGAGAATCATGGGAGAACATATTTGAAAATACAAAAGTAGTTATTTCTTTACAACATGTATACTTGGACACTAATTAAATCCTTAAATGCACTAGGGAACACATAGGGAAATGGAGTGGAAACATCATGTTTTCTTATGATTCCTTTAGCCACAGGAATTGAGTAGCATTTGCTATCTGAATTAGAGCAGTGACCAAAGTAAGTGGTGGTGGTGGTGGTGGTAGTGGTCTTCGGTTTCTGTGGTTTTTTTGGTTGGTTGGTTCTTTGGTTGTTTGTTTGGTTTGGTTTTTTGGTTTTTTTTTTGTTTGGTTTGGTTTTGTTTCTTTTTTTTTTTTTTTTTGTGAAGAAGAGTTCATACCTGTCCCACTACAGTTATAGTCTATATTTTCCAACATACGGCATTTTCGTTCAGCAAATTGGTCATGGCTCTTTATGATAGAAATAGACCTTGCAAATAAGTTTCAATAGAAATAGTGCATTTTTCTAGATTTGAATCTAGTTTGGAACTAAATTTTCACATTTGTTTTCCTAAAAGACAGGGCAGTCTACTGTAGTATGCTCAGCTAGTATAAACTCATTTATCACCTTTGCCTTCAGAACAGCTGTGCAGTATCAACAGATGTATATCAAAAATCTATTAGTACCTGGCAAGCAAATAATGTAGGGTTGGTTGCTTGGGTTTTTTTAAATTTATATCAGAATCACAGAAGATTATTGTAAAGTGTTATTTGATTAATAACTGTAGTTCCTGTAGGGATGCCACTTTCTTTTGAAGTAGGTGAGATTTCCAGCAGGTTTTGCCTTCTAGGAAGGTTCCACAGAAACTAAAGAATACCTCCTAGATAAATAATTTAAATTCATCTACCAGTATGATAGAATTCTTACTGTTCAACAGTAAAGAAACTGTGTATAATGCAGCTTTTAAAGTTCCAGCAGCTGAATCACTTAAACCTGCACAACTGGACCTCATAATTCCTCTGTGTTTCATTTTAACAATTAGTAGAGCCTTAGCCCAGAGGAACTGAAGCCTAGGTCTGCAGAAGATGCACTAACCACAGGTTACTGAAGACTGCTGGGATGTGGAAGAGGTGAATTAAAAGCCCACTTTTGTCTGATGGTTGTGGGTTTTCTCAAGTGGTTGTATTGTATGCACTGTGTATTGCTGAGAACATTCGTTTCCTGTGCAGTCAGCTTTCCCCACATCTCTCCTGGTTTCTCACCCTTGCCCTGAGAAAGGTTTGGGTCAGATGGTGCTCCTGCCCCGAGGGCTGCAGTGCTCTGGCCCTGTCCCCTCTGTGCACAGCCCAAGGGGAGGGACATCCCTTCTCTTGAAGAACTGGCTTTGACTTCAGCTCTGCCCTTTTCATGGTGTTTCTTCTGCCATAAGCACGTTCTTCAGGAACTTGTCAGAAAGGGGAATGCTGAAGCTTGTTTGCTGCATCAGAGGAAGCAGCATGTAAGAGGAAAGCTGCCTCTGTTGTGTGTGTGGTGCCTTGGCGAGCAGCCCAAACCTGGCGCTGTGGGCTGAGGTGAGCATCTGTGAGCTAGCTGCCACCTGGAAGGTCATGACTGCAGCTGAGGGATGCTCTTGAATGAATATGGCTTTTCTTCCATCAGCTGCTGGCTGACAAGCACAAAGAAATACTGATTTGAGTCAAAGTGAAATAAAGCGAGCAAATAGGCTGTAAGGAAAAATGGTACAACAGTCCAAGGCTTCTCAATAAATACAGTAGTCTGCATCACCGATGGAGATCTTTGTGAGTATGGCTGAGGCAAAGGGTGAGAGTGATAATACCTGAAGGCTCAGCCTTCCCCTTTTCGTATTGCTTTATATACCAAAATCTGTAACTCTTGTTTCTCTGTTTGAATTTTTTATCGTCCATCTGTGTTGCAGCTGGCAGTGCTTTGGAAATTACTGCATGGGGACAGGGCATTTCAACAAGTTTTTATAAATAAATATTTCAAGATGGACATTAACAGTCACAGAAATGGCTAAGTAAAACCAGCACCCTCTTCTTCAGCGGAGCAGCCCCAAGCGCATATTCAGAAGCAAATTTGCTTTACATAGTGACCCAAAGAAGTGGCTGCAACCACAAATACTGTGCAACTGTCAGTGAATGAAGTGCAGTCTTGTCTTTATTGTGCTCTGTCAACAGAATTTAGCAGTGTTTTCTGACTGACACTCTCAATTACTTGCAGTATTGCACAGGCCAGAGAGACTGCAGCTTGACATTTAGCACGCAGGCTGGCTGGGGGGGCTGGCACTGGGGAAGTGAGTTGCTCTCAATGAGTGAAGCGAACCAGTAAGTGCTCAAGAGAGGTCAAACTTGGTGCTTTGCGGTGCCATTGGCAGTAATTTTAAAGACAAAATTGACTGCAATTTTAGAAGATAAATTCTATTTTTTTTCAAATGCTGTTAGATCCAATTACTAGTGGCTATTAAGAAAAATGGCCATGAATAGAATTAGAATTACTATGAAGAAGTAGTTAAGAAATCTCACCACATCAACTTTTTTATCCATTTCTATTTTGATAATTGAGCTATGGGTCTGATAATAATCGCTGAGGTAGCTTCTCTTTTTATACTGTGTGAAAATAACCCTTGATTGTAGAATATGACAAACATTCTTCCCTAAATGGACAAAAAACTCGTTTCTCTTAAGCAAAGGAAGTTGCCAAGAGATGGAGAGGGAAGTTCTCTTTGTTCTACAACCCTGTCAGCAGCACATCATCTCTTATATCAAAAGCCCACTGAATTAAATTAGTTTAAAGGATTTGTATGAAATTCTAAATTATGTTTTTGATTAAGAAAATGTGTCCTTGCACATAAGTAACATAGAAGGAACATCCATTCTTACAGATAATACACTAGCCCATGTATAAGGAAAGTGCTGAAGAATCCTATTTTTGTTACAGGTTCGCTTCAAGTATATTTGACAGGGTTTTTTTCATGATCTGAAGCCTAATACTGTAATAGTGTCTCAAAAAATCATGTACAAATCTTGGATGCCGTTGTACTTTTTTACTGCATATTATATTAATTATGAAAAACATGGATTAGGGTTTCACAGGATATTGACTATGAAGTGACATAATCTGAAACCGAAAGAGTTTCTGAGTGTTAACTTTGTGTGCCACTAACTGTATAATTTTGAGCTAATTCCCTATACCTAATTTGTGATGCTTTAGCTTATGCTGAGCAACACTTCTACCTACCAAATAGACCTGTTGTTTTCCATAAATATAAATTGAATAAAGAAGTACTGGAAGTAAATAGTAACAAGATTCAGCCTGTACTTCCTCCCTTTGAGTCATAAAAGGTATTGGTAGATGGTCTAGTGCAAAGCAACAGAGCAATAATTAAAAACACCTACAAAGTTCTCTTTCTTTCTTTCTTTTCATTTTTTTCTAATCATTAAAGCTGAAGTTTATATATCCTCAGCGTGAAAATTACTTCTTATTACCTAGTTTGCAGACCTATGGTCTCACTTAGAAATTTAGGCCCTATCTGTAGAAAATCTGGGATTTGATAGTGTAAATGCTTAAAAAATGGTGTTAGTGATGACACTGCAGGTGAATTTCAACTTTAACCCAAAATATTTAAGTTTTCATAATCTCAGAAGTCAGACTGCTTGATTCTTGTGAAAAGTCAGTAGATCAGCACAAATAATCTCATATTCTGTAGGCTATGTGGTTCACTGACAGAGTCCTAAAGAGATGACCTAATTTTTCAAATAGAAAAGTCTTTTTGGCATTAACTGAAGCTGGAAGTGCTCACCACTTTGGAAAAACAGGTCACGTAGCAATTTATTGTGCACTCAGGAGTTTGATTCTAGACTCTTGGTCTTTTAAATATTCATTGTGCTAGTCTTAATACATAGATGCCCAGGGAGTTATGTAGCATTGCAGTGAAAAATGCAGCAAACATATAAATTAGTAAGTACTGAACAGGTCAAGTCCGTTTCTGAAAAACAAGCTGATCTGCACAGCTGCCTGGACAGGTGTCCCTCAGGAAAAACAGAATGGGTTAGCAAAGGAAAAAAAAATTCAGCTTCCTTCACTTTGACAGTTGTCATTTGAGTGTTTCTCTAGTCTTGCTGATGTTCTTGAGTGGAATCTGTTAAAGGAGCAGTGTATTGTTGATCTACAGAAAGAAGACATAAATTGACAACTATATGCACAAAAGACTGGATAACACCTCAACAGCTTTTATCGCTATGTGGTTTAAACATTTCCAAAGTGGAAGTTAAAAATAGAAGTCCACCCATACCTAATAGCATTTTGGACTGATACAATACTATTTTGCATAAATAGTTGCTAATTAATTAAAAAACATACAACAGGTGTTAAGCACAGGTAATAATGCTTTGCCTGTTTCTCAAGAATGCTTTGGATATTAATTATATTCTCAAAACAACACTGCAGCTAGTAAGTACTAAGCATTATTATTGTGAATTGGGTTCATTTAATATGTAAAACTGTTGGAGCTGCATGAGTCTTTAAACACATTATGAATATTTCAGCAATGTTCTTTCCTGATGTACCATGAATCAACAGTAATTTCAAAACATTTTTATATGTACAGTGTATAGACTAAAATTTATCATGTCTTTTGCTGGGGAGGAGGAGAACTTGAACTGACCTCAGACAACTTGGCTGATCTTCTGAGCTTTAGCTTTTCACTGAGATTCCTCTCAGTCTTGTTTTCATATGCAACTCTTTTTCTCTTGCCATGGGGTAAACTGTAAATGTAAATGATCATTGCAAAACGCTGCATTTTACATCAAATTTTGATTCTTTCTCTCATTTTTTTATGTCTCAGTAGACTCAGTGGGATGTCAGAGTATCAATAAATGGGTTTTTGGAGAATAAGGCTGTGTGACTCCAAAGAAATGTTAGTCATCCATCAAAAAGCTTCTGTGAAGCAGTAATTTGAATTTATAACATGGAAAATGATTTGAGAATTATTTTATATATGTAAATCCAGAACACAATGGTAGCAGGGACCTTATAAAAACAAGCTGTACTGTCAGGTGTGTGTAAGCAAGCTACCAACTATTTATATTGTCAAAAGGTGAAAGAATTTCTCTTACAAACTCAATCTTCGCAACAGGCAATGTCAGAAGGTATGAAAAGTCTGAGCTTTTAATCAATTAAAATATGACTTTGAATTATAACCTTGTCAGGTGGCTAAGAAAAAAGGAAAATCTAATCATAGACCATATCAGGCAATGAATTAGCCCCATTATATTGCTGCACTCTCATCCAGAATACCTTATCCATCTAGTCAGCCTGATTTCAGAGAGATGCATTCTCACCGGAGCAGGTGTGGGGAAAGGGGCATTAACATAACCAACACACGGCAATTCTACTTCGAGACAGGAACCGAATATCCTAGTTAAGTGAGTCCTGGGAACCCTTCCATCCAGGAGGGCTGGTAGTAGCTTGGGGTGCATCAGGAAGAGCTTTGCCAGGAGATCAAGGGAGGTGATCCTGCTCATCTTCTCATCCTCCATGAGGCCACATCCAGAGTGCTGTGTCCAGCTGTGGGCTCCTTGGGACAAGAGAGACAATCAGCTACTGGAGAGGGTCCAGCAAATGCCTACAAAGATGATGAGGGATCTGGAGCATCTCTCTTATGAGGAGAGACTAAGGGAGCTGGGCTTGTTTAGATGTGAGAAGACTGAGAGGGGATCTCATCAGTCCATATAAATATCTCAAAGGTGGTTGCCCAGAGGCTGCTGCCAGACTCTTTGCAATGGTGCCCAGCAACTGGACAAGGAGGAATTACCATAAACGAAAGCACAAGAATTTTCATCTCAGCATGAGGAGGAACTTCTTTACATTGAGTGTGGCAGAGCATTGGAACAGACTGCCCAGGGAGGTCATGGAGTCTGCCTCTCTAGAACATTCCAAACCCACCTGGACAAATTCCTGTGTCACCTGTTCCAGGTGACCCTGCACCTGGGGGGTAGGGGGCGGTGGTTGGACTAGATGATCTCCTAGGAAGGGACTAGAGCTCCCTTCCACCCTTAACCATTCTGTGATTCTGTGGTATCCTGGAAATAGTGCAGAGTGCAAGTGTGGAAGTGGAGTCAGTCTAACCACCATTACAAAAAGTAAAAAGAAATGTTACTTTTAAATTGAAAGGATATTAATTGGCTATAAAAAAGTCAGAATTTGTTGAGCAACCTATCTGGTAATATTCTGGACTTGGTTTTCAGTAGGATTTGAGGGAAAAGTATGGAGAAATAGCTTGTGTTCTCTCATGACCCCTAATTGCAAAGATGAGAGTTCCTGAACAAAGATCCACTTCACTCCTCTGTGGTATGTTCCTTACTATAAAAGACCACTTAAGACATTGGCTTACAAAACTAGAAAAACATGTTGATACAGATTATTTGGTGACTCTCTTGCCCTAAAAGTGAAATGGATATGGTGTGCTCATTTTTGAGGTTTTGCCCTATTACAAAACCGGTAAGGAAAAGTTACCTGTTCATTAAACTTCATCTAGAGCAGTGTCTATGTTAGCATATCTGTCCCTGTGGTAGACTCTTTATCAATATAAAGAAACTTTGAATCTTTGAAACTTAGAAAATTCAAAAGGTACAAGTTAAAGCAGGCCCTTGACTTAATCCCTGGTATTTGTTGAGACCTAATAAATAAAATGCTCTTTTGTTGACTTTTCATTATAAAAGATGCTGGTGAAGGAAATAACAATAGCCAGCCTTTTGATATAATCGTTTCAAGAACCAACCTGCCTCTGATATTGCTTAAAATCTTTGGTCCTTAATACCTTAGTGAAAACTTGGACGATATCTCGTTTGTCAGAACAGTCATTTCCCTGAGACTCTAATCCATCCGGATGTGCTGTACCCAACTGCCAGCTCCCAATACAAGTTCAGATCAGATGGCTCATGTGAAGGTGGTCAGCTATCACCCAACTGGTATGACTGGTATGCAGAACTTTGTCCTGGATGTTAGTAATCCTCCCTTTCCAAATACTACCTTTAGTTCCACATCTGAACCACAGTCTTGTGACCATGGATGAAGGCTATCCAGTACCTTTTAGGTTTATGGTGTTTTGCTATCAAGAGCACCCAGCAAAAAAACCTCAATTTTTAACTCTTTGGTGACCACACGTGTAGATGTGCCCAGCAGCACGCAGGGGATACATTTGTGTTCCCCAGTACAGCCATAGCATTTGGGTGAGCAAAGCCACCCTCCTTTGGGCCATAGGACGGTGACAGTCCCCAGCCTTTGTGAAATGTGCCTCACACCCTTCCTGATCCCCAGTGCTGTGACCATCTCACTCCATGTTCCTACAGCTTGTGCAGCAGTTTGTTCAGTGTTACTTCTCTTTGCTTACTTCCTCTTTTTGTTTTCTTTTTTTTTTGCCTCTTACAGATGGACAAAAGAGGAAGAAGTCATTAAGAAAGAAACTGGACTCTTTAGGAAAGGAGAAGAACAGAGACAAAGGTAAAATGAGTACACATTTAGTGATCAGGTCTTAGTTTTGCATATGAGATTTCTTTAGTCTGAAACATACTTTTTGAAGTAGGAGAACGTTGTTGAGCTCATATACCATCTAGGTATTTATTTTCAAGCTGAAAAATACATTTTATCTTTTCTGTTCGACTTTAGTATAACTCGGATCTCTTCAGCTGTAAGGTTTTGATTGGTTTTTTTTCCCCTGAGGAAAAAAAGGAAGACTTAAAGGACTTTTCTCCATTGTTCTTTCTCTCCATTTTCACCATCCAGCGCAGAGTGTGGTCTGGATAACATGATCCAGTTCTTTACCTGCATTTGCACTCTCCTCTTTCAATTTACAAAGCACATAAACTCAGCACTGCCCAAGCAAGTCAGTTGTTTGCTTTTCTTTCTTTAACCTTATGATAATAGCCATTGTTTAAAATATATAAATGCTTCAGTGCTACTGATCAGTTGGATTTTAATAAACTCCATGTGACATGGATTTACAGATATGGTTGTACTCTTTTGTTTGGACACTAATCAGCTTTATGGGCTGGGTCCTAATCCAAGACCTGAAGTTGACCTGTAATTCAGAGCCATTTGAACTAAATCTAAATACTGAGACGCTGCAAAATGTCTGTGAAATTGCGTTAGGTAACTGTGCATCTAATTTTGTGTTCATTTCTGGAAAAGGAGTTCTGGAAAAATGGTAGTAAAACTCAGTATTGATATCCCAGTTCCACAAACATGCACACAAATGCTGGAATTTGTGACAGGAGAAGTGACCTGGTGTCACTCTGATGTCCTCACTTTTAGCAAAAGAATGGAACTTTAAAATTCCAGTGAAAAAACTAACATCCCCATTTCAAAGTTAGTTTAGATAGTTGTCAAGAAGAAAATATTTTTCCTTTAAATTTTTTTGATTACTTCAGATATGTGATCATTATTTTCTTGAATTAAAACTGGAAAATATTTGTATTAATATTTTTAAATCTGAATGTCCCCTGACACATTGGTTTGATATATCTAGCGGCTTCATATGTTACATTGCAAATACCAAACTTTTCATTTGCCACAAGAATTACTTGATGTATGACTGAGCCCACATGTAGGACTCTTTAAGGAAGAGGTTTAATGATTTTATAGCCACCTTTGGGGGAAAAAATCTATTTTGTACAGTCCTATTAATGCATTACATTTGGCTACACTGTAATTGGTCAGTCATTATGTTGCTGTGTTTTATTCTGTTGTTGTTTGTGCAGCTAAAAGTGCAAAGCAACATAGCTCTGTGTAAAACCTGCCCTCCTTTCAGTGTATTTGCCAGATATTGATCTTCATAGGGTCTGTGGGGTGCACTTCTGCATCAGAAAAGGCTAACCACATCCTGCTTTTTTTTTTTTAAAAATGATCTGTCTCTCACAAATATTTGATGTACTGAGAGCTTTTATCTTTCTTCCCTTATAGGTAGCACGACTTTGGTAGTCTGATGCAAGCTTCTCTTTAGAAGCACTTTTGAGAGTTAAAATACATTTTGGCACTTTTTTCTCACATTTTTCATTACTGTAGCAGATTTTAACAATGATAAATTGCTTCAATAATTCACCAAAGCCAGAATTTTGCTTTGTCACCCAAACTTGGTGGGTCTTTGCAATTGTACTTTCAGAGCTCCACCAGTGCTCTTCAGTGCAGTGCCTTAAGAAGTGATAGTGTCCTTTTGGTGATGAACACAAATCCTTAATCAAGAGTTGATATTTATTCCACTGATTCTCTGTTGCCAAAGATCTTTCAAACAATATTTTTTCTTACATTGCCTTGCATTCTTTTGTATTTCCTTACAGCCATGTTTTATTTCAGCTGACCTCTGTTTCTAATAATTACTCGGCTCCACTGGTTGAGCACTTCCAGATAATATTATATTCTGCTATTACACTTCTGTTCAGGGATTTTTTTGTGTGCCTACCTTGCATGGTAGCATTTATACTCCACTGAGTTAGTAGGTTTGGGGATATACTTGATTTTTATTTTGAAGGGTTTTCTGAGGGCACTTTGCCTTTTAGTGCTCACTAGTTGCCACACTGAAGGTCAGCGCTTTGTACTTATTCATCATTGTTTAAATTTATCTACTTCCTGGTTTTCAGCCTAGCTCATACTATCTGGTTAACTATACCAAGCATTTTTAGAAATCACTATGCTGAGTCTCCTAATTTTAATTCCTTTTTTCTTCTTATATGAAATTCACATGTTTCAAACACATACTCCTCTGCTTTTATCCTTTTTCTCCCATCTCTCACTGTCTTATTTTTAGTTATAGAGATGTTTTACATGCACTCTCCACTTATAAAATATTATAGGAGCACCCTCTGAGAGGAAAATATGCCAGCACTTCTCAAACAGTAGAATCTGTATTTGTCTCCTTCCTTTAGGAGAAACTTGGGTTGGTCAGTTAGGGTCCAGGAAATTGGAAGGAGTCATGGTCTGAACAGGTTGTGTTAGCAAAGTGAAAAGAAAGGCTCTTATTTACCACCAACAGCAAATATTAGGCAAAAATAGCCCAAATAACAGCATATGGCATCTTACTTGTCAGGTTTTCTGGTGAGGGTTGGTTCTAGTGTATTTTTCTCTGCGATTCTGAGTTACTAGAGATCATCTGCCACTCAGTTACTTGCTGAGCAGAGTCTCAGTGCATGACAGAAGAGGGCATGAACAACCAGGATTTCTGGTTTGTGCCGTGGGGGCCATCAGCCTGTCACAGTGGTTGAAAGTGGCTGTTTTGCTGTGGGAAGCAGCAGCACCAGCATCTCCTCCAGCCTCAGGAGTTATGGGGGACAGTATTGCCCAGCTTTCAGCTGATGAGTTGGCTCTGGAAAGAAAAATATAAGGCCTTGTGCTGCTGGTCTCCATAAGGATGAGCCTGCCATGCTCACATCACAATTGAGCCCCACCACCTTCCCTGAACAGTAGCCTCCCTGTCACCTGAAGTCAGAGTTAACCTCCCGTGCCTCCCTCGACATGCCTTTCACAGCAAGCTTGTTCTGTAAAGAGTGTCTTCCATTTCTGGGCAGCTAGTCCAAAACACTCCTCACTGTGAACGTGGGTGTGCTACACAAAAGGCCGGGAACACACACTTACCCAGGCAGGTCCCTAGTCCTCATGACTGAAAGGAATACCTTCCTTCTGTTTATTTTGGGGGGTTTGTGGTGGATTTTTTTAGTAATTAGTCCAGCTGCTGTGTTGTGAGAAGAAAACAATGAGACCAGGCCACAAGACGTTGGAGGGGAAGCAGGGAAGCTGATTTCCAGACACTTCATACAGAGGAGATGCAGCTGCCTTAATGCAGACTTCATTTCTATCCCTTCAGCATCACCTTTGTAAACATAGTTGCAGCTGGAAAGTAATTAATTCCAAACATTGAGTTTTCTCTATCCCAGCCTGGGAGCCCCCATATACCCAGGCAAGTAATAGCTGAGGGGAGCATCTTGTTAGGTCCTGCCCAGAGTATGTGCCACCTGAAATCTCCTTTTGTAAAGACAGACTGCTGAAGGTTAATCCTGACAATCATGCAGCACCATGTGATCGTGTGTGTGGGTTGCAATCAAAGATAACAGGGATGTGCTTGGTGCAGGAAGCCACTGAAGTGGAAAGAAAGGGCCACCGTGCTGGTCACCAGGGATGCACGATGGAGGCCTCACTGCAGGTCTTGCCTGAAAAACCCTCTCCTTTTTAGCACTGACGTGCACTGAACTGCCCCCAGGGTGAAGGGTTCTGAGGTTACTCTCTCTGGAGAGGTGCCACCTCTCTCCAATTTGTGCCAAAGACCGTTCTTCCCCCCACCACCCCACCAGATGTCTATACTTAAAAGGCACAACCAAATGGAATGGTACTCATTTTTTCTAGGACTGTTTGGAGATTTAATAACTTGTATTTTAGGACTCAGTCCAATCTACGGAGTTTTTACGGTCTAAACTTCACATTTTATTTAGATGGATCAGTCAACCTGTCTGTTAAGTGAGAGTTTCAGCAACCTGCCAGACTTCTGAAGGCAACTAAAGACACTACAGTAGAATTGAATGCACTTGAAATGAGTTTCATATCTTTATTTTGTCCTTTTTGATATCTGTCAACGTCTCATTAAAAGGGGAGAAATTGTAAAAGAAGTGATTTTTTTCACTTGTTATTACATCTCTGAGTGACTCACCAAAGCAGGATATAGCAAAATTTGCTGGATGTAAACAGACTAAACAGGAGAACAGCATTCCACCCAGATATTTAAGAAATATTTTCAGCTTCCATCATTCAAGAGTTTTTGCTTAACCTGGCCTCCTTGTTATTAATGGCTATCATGACCCTTGATCCTACTGTCTACATATGTCTCTAAACATTAGCTTTGGCTGCTGACAAACAGTACTCAGGCTGGAGGAGCAGTAACATGTCCGTGCTGCTATGCATGTTGGCGGCTGGATTCTGTTCCCTTAGGAATTCAGTGCTAATTTTGACAGCAGCAGAAGCAGAGTCTTTTGTCCATCCCCTGCCACTGATATGGGTGTCAGGGTAAGCAGACCTACTTTTAAAGTACACACAGGCATTCCTGAGAGAGATGCCTCCCAGAAATTACTTGTCCTAGAAGATTTTATCAGTAAACCAACTGTGTTTTGCCTTGGTTCCAGTAAACCCTACAGGTGAATGAAGAGACCTGCTCAGAAATAATAATCACGTGTTATGGGATTGGTTGAGTAACTAAGAATCATCCCTTTTGCTGATGTTTCTGTGTGGAATGTAAATACTTGGCAGGTTCATCTGTGGGGCCCTAGCAGAGCTGCTGTGTATACAGGACGTCCTGAGAAAAGACCTTCCTGGTAACTCTGTGGCATATACAACTCCAGCAGCTGATGTTTGATTTTTCTTCAGTTCAAAATTCTTGAAGATGTTTTCTTTGTTTACTTCCCGTTCATGCTCAATAAATTAAGATGTGTTTATTAATGTTTGCATTTGTTATCAGTAATTCAGCCTATCTTGTTGTCCATGTGGCTAAGGAGAGAGCTGAATAAATGAAGTTTCTTTTCTATTATAGTTTATCAGAAATTGTTTCTTTTCCAAGCCTTTCCGGTGCCCTACCATGCTTCTGTAAAAATATTTAAATATGTTTTTCATGCTCTCTAGGAATAAAAAAGGGTTTTTTAAAGCAACATTGTATCATAGTTTATACTAAAGTCAAGTAAAGTACCAAATAATCTCTTAATTTTTGTAAAAAAAAATCCCAGACCAACTCCCAGAAAAAAGCATAAGTAATTTGGAGGGCTTTATATCACTCCTTGAAGGTGGTCAGTGAGCTCTGAGTAGCTGCAAAAGAGATTTTCAGCCACAGAAGTGATGCTGAGAACATTGTCTTATCTGAAATCTTCTGGAGTCACTGCAGGTTTTGAAGCAGCTTGAGATGGAAGGAGTTTTGCAGTTTCCATTATGGACTGAGGTTTCTGTTTTCCTTGTTTTCAGCTTCTATCACCATCTCTACAGATCTGAAACAATCGATTTCAGTTAGGAAAACAGAGTTACCCTGTCTGGCTAGCTGGGGAGATTGACTTAAAGACCCCATTTAAATCTCCTTTTAAAAGCTTGTTATTCTCTGATCTCTATTCCTGTCATTTAAATAGAGGTGGTACAAGCACCTTAGTAATCTCAGTCACAGGATTTTAGCAGCCCAAAACCAGCATTTACAATGTACTTAAGAAAAAACTCCAAATGCTAAGGAGACTAACCATAGTTATTTTTCACTTTATTAGTATTGTAAGACTCGTTAGAATCTAAAATATAGACCTCACTGGTTCTTAATAGACTGTTATGTTTTGTCGGATGGAAAGCAGTTTTCACCGGCTGAAACTTCAGAGAAGTCTTTTAAACTATATTTGGACAGGGTGACATGAGGTCAAGTAAGCTATAACCATGTGGGTCAACATCCTGAATATTATCATTTGATTAGCAAAGAGGAGGATTTGCGATCACTGAAACTCTTATTTGATCTGGCTGGGAATTTTTCTGTGACATGTTGCTTTTTATTAGAAAATGTTGATTTACCACCAAAGAAAGGAACATATCAGTTTCAATCAAAATTTTGTTAACAAACTTGCCTCGGCTGAAGAAATGCCTTTCTGGTAAGAGAAATTATGCACTTCTCCAAAATAGTAAATTGTCTCCTTTGCCAGTAAACACTGAAAACTGGAGTGTATTAAAAGTGCTGCTGGCTAAGCATACAATTCTGCATTTCCAAGCTTATTGCCCAACCTGCCAGGTTGTTTCACATTTTTACATGATGCTTTCTGCAAAACATCTTTTTAAGCTGCCCAGTCTCCTCATTAAATAAGTGGTCAATTTTTTGTTGAGTTTACAGAGAATAACTTAGTAGCTTTGGCACTCAGTATGTATACAACAGACCAAGGTTTGAGCCCCTGCTTTAAGGTACATTTCTTCATACAAAGGAAACCTCTCCAGCAGTGGGGATCCCCAGCCTACAGCTGTAAAGAGGCTGTTGGTCCTTTTACCTTAACTGTGAGACCAGAGCCTCAAACCTACACATCTTGTGTCTTGAATTAGTACCTTTTCTCTCCCATCCGTGGGTTGCTAATTACATCACGTGAGTACAACTTTTCTTTTTTAATGAATCTGAAATGTCAGAAGGGCTAACATTAACTCTAATTACCTGTCCAACAAGCAAGTTGTTGGGATTGAATGCTTTGGAAGAATGGTGGGTAGAACTTGCTCCCCCACCACCACAGCCCATGGTGCAAGCACACACACACATTTTGGTGGGAACTTGAGGCTGTAGGCAGTCTGCAGAGGGGGCAACTGATTCTCTTAATTTCAACAAATGAGCAAAAAGTTTCTGGGTTTGCCAACTCTTTAATGTAATTACCACTGCCAGCCAGCACCGCTACCATCTGTATTTAGTCTGAAATTCAGCCAGTTGGTGTTCATCCAGTTCCACATCTCTGCCAGACATTGAGAAATCAAGGAAGTGGTTCATGTCCTCTGAGAAGGCCTACATCAGAGCAGCCTGGTGTAGAGGCTTATTGTCCTTTCTCTGGCCCACACTGAGCAAGAGCAGTTAAAAACCTGGAATATCCCACACCTGAGAGTTTCTAAGGAGGGGCAACACCTACCTCAAAATACCAGCTGTCACATTTTGAAGTCAGGAAGAGGGTCATTTTAATGAAATTTGTTTAATGAAGCAGTGCTCAGATCTCATCTCCTGCTGATCTTGCCCCAGTTGATGTCGGATCAATGGCACCAGCATGCTGTTAGGCATCACATGAGCTAAATACTCCTGTCCTCTTCCAGTCTGAAGCACAAGCAGCTCTGAGCCAAACCAGAGAAATATACTGTGTCCAGGATTTAATTTGTCTCAGTGGCTTTTCTCATGAAATGTTGTAGAAGGACAAATAAAAAGGGGTGCTGGGAGTATAATAAAGCACCCAGTAAGACAGCCAGATGGGGACACCTATTGAATATGTGCATTTCAAATTTGTCATCTTAAACGTTCATTAGGAAGATAATTCAGAACAATCGAAAAAACTTAATACTGTCATAATTTTGTAGGCACACTCTGCTGAGTAGAGGAGGGAAAGGTCTAACTGAACTCCTGGAACTGACAATCCCTGCATTGCTTGATATCTGTGTGATGATGTTCTTTCTTGGCCTGAATTAAATGCAGATAGTTTTAGATGTCATTCTCCTCATAGGTCACCTCCAGAGTTGCTTGATATATGAGGCTCTGTTTCCTGATTTAGTTTTGTCTCGCCACCAAAGTTAATTCATGTCTCAACATTTCATCCTTCTAAAGAGCAGAAATGTTTCTACCAAATCAGAACAACAGACTCTTGTTTCTTTAGTGTGATAGACTAGTAGTGTCCTTATTCAAGATACTTGAGATGCCCTCTTCTTTTTGATTCCTTATTTTAATGCAAGTCCAGATGTAATTTGGAAGTGTCATCAAAGACCTAGTCATAATTAAAATCCCAGGAGGAATTTTGGCCTTTAATTATTTACACAATTGTGTCAAAAGAGAAGTATAGTATATAAGATTTTTTTTCTGTGTGCTTCTCTTTTTTATAATTACTTTTTTGATGTTTTAAAAAAATTGGTTTTAATCTCTGATGCTTTATTTATTTCTTGTATGAGCAGGTCTGAAGCTGGAACCCAGTAGAAGTTGCACTCATTTTCACCAGGGTGAATAGCATCAGTAGCTTTTTTTTTTCATTTCTTTTGAGCACAAAGCAGCTCTAGTTGGAAATCTGTCATAGTGGTTTTGCTTCTGCTAATCTCAGATAAGTCTGGTTTGAAAATTAATGATGAGAATTTCATTCTTAGTTGCTGATTCACTGTAAAACATTTTTCTATTTTGTAGAATATTTAAGCATTTTACTTTGAGACCTGAGATATATGCTGGTTTTGTACGTTACAGTTGTATTGATGTGGGATGGGATTACGTTCTTTTTGTTGATTGTGACAAACATGTTCTCCTGTATTTCCATGTGTCCATGCTTTTTTTATTGTTACAAAGGAACTTTATACCGATACACCACTATTAAACAGGTTTAACCTTACCAATATTTAAAACAGTATAGTTCTTGTGTAAATTTAAAACCATATCCTTGAAGGCTTAGTCTGAACACGGAATATACTTTGAAGGTCTCTGCACACATGGATTCATACTCTTCTGAGCTGTAGTGAAACCTGTGCGTGTACCTCTTGACTCTGGTGCCCTACAGCATTTATGAGGAAGGAGCCTGGTGAAGGGACCTGAAACATTAGAGAGAGAGCTTTGGCACAGTCCATCGAGGCTCCCCGGTCTCAGGATGGTTACCAGAGCTCTGATGCCTCTGCACCATCTATATGTGACCAGAAGTGCCTGATTTCAGTTACTTTGGTGGAAGTTAACATCTTACTTAGATCTGATCTCAAATGATTTTCCAATATTCTCTACAGTGTATCTTGCATGATGTGACTTGAAACAGGATTCAGATACCATGGGCTACAATTACCTGGCACTGTTGTTATTATTCAGTCCAGTACTTCACTGGAATTACTACATGTTTAAAGGGACTTCAGATTGTTTTTCTTAACAACTTAACAGTTAATTCTTTTTGTATTAAATGAATATCAGATGTTTGGTAAATATTAGGGTTTTCTTCTTGTTGTTGCAGAATTTATTCCCCAGGCTTTTGGAATGCCTTTGTCTCAAGTGATTGCTAACGACCGGGCCTACAAGCTCAAGCAAGACTCTCAGAGAGAAGAGCAAAAAGATGTTTCAGATTTTGTGGCCTTTCTCTTGCCATTTGGAACTAAAAGACAGAACAAAGAACTTTCAAGCAGTAACTCATCTCTCAGCTCAACCTCAGAAACACCAAATGAATCCACTTCTCCTAACACACCTGAGCCAGCGCCACGAGCAAGGAGGCGTGTAAGTAGACACATCACAATGGGCTGTGTGACAGTAGGTTCAGAGCTGGATCAGGAAAAGCCTGTGTGTGTGGACTGTGGAAT
>WEIT01001734.1:838-15165 GCA_013389985.1 Dryoscopus gambensis | reverse complement strand
CCATTAACAGGAGATAGTTGGGAGGGAGGAGGCAGGGAACATCACTACACCTGGTTTCAACAGCTCATGAAGATGGTAATAGAATACACTGTAACCCAGGACAGAAAATGAAGACTTTTAAATAGGAATTTCAAATGAAGACCTCATTTATGTTGGGGATATTGTCCACCATTCAAAGCCATCCCTTTTGTTACTGTTGGGAGAAAGAGTTAAAAGAAAAGCCAAATAGCTAGAGGTGGCAGTGAAAGCTACCTCTAGAAGTGAAAGCAGTGAAAGTGTCATTATTAAGTAGGGAAAAACTTTTTATTTTTTTGTACTAATGAATACTGATGGAAGAAAGACAAAGTGCAGAAAATTACTATGAAAGACTAGGAAGTTTAGTCTTTAGAAATGGAGCACAGAGTCAGTGTTGATTGAAAATGATTGCAACTGAAAACAAGATCATGATTTTTTTGGACTGTCTATGACATCATGAAGTATGTTTCAGCTTATTAGAGAAGTATTTTTGTAGCACAAGATGAAATGTATGTGATACATGCCCTGATAGGTGCATGTGGTCATGTGAAAGTACAAAGTCAACTGGAATAATGTTGGAGGAGCGTGGAGTATGAAGTTTCATCTAGATTGCCTTCAAGAGCAGTCCTGGAGTGAACTCTCTTAGAATGAGCTCTTTTGTAGAATACTAATAAGTAAAGCAGCATCTGTGCAGATAAAGAACTTGAATGGCTTAAAAGAGTGGTATCAGCACAGAAACGAGGCAGATCACATACTACAGCCAAGCTGATGGACTTAGTCCATCTCTTTCTAGCAAGAAAGGCTCATGCAGTCTGATCTGTAAAGCCCAGACAACAATCCACCACGAAGAAATCTCTTTGGAATAGTTGAAAAGCACTGCCATAGAGATAATTGAAGTGATTGTTTCTAACCTGACACACCTTCAAAGTTGCATTCATATATCCAGGTTTTTTCAACCCTTCCTGTCCATCTATTACAAAAAGGAGACTAGCATATGGTGTATTTGTTCTTGAGTGAGAAAACATGGCTGCCTTCAGCTGTTCCAAGGGGCAAGGCATAGTAATTAGTTATTAAAGTTTACTGCAATATGTGAAATACAAACACATAAACTTTCTGGTTTATATTATTTCTCATAAAAATCTGTTTCAATGTAAAAGCAACAAATATGACTCCATATTTTTTTAGCCGCAAGCCTCAGGCAGCACGTGAAAACTGATCTTAAATAATTTGACATCATTTTCTGGCAGAAATCGCTAGTGTGAAATTGGCAGATAAAAAAGTAATACTGATTTGTATGTGAATTTTATGTACATTGCAACTTAGGTATTTAATAAACTCTGCCTTTTCTTGAAAAAATTAAATGCTTTAAAATATTACGGACTACTCACCTATCCCTAGCCTTCAGTTTAGGGAAATTCACATTATGACATTTCTATAAAAATACAATAGTTATGAATCTATTTGGTTGTTGTAAAGTGAGACAACTTGCTTTCAGAAGAGATGGTATTATTTCTAAATATGTATAATGAACCTTGCAAACAGATGCTTTCTTAATTCTTCCATGGTGTTATCTAATCTTATTCATACTCTATTATATCTGTAGATTCCTTTATGTTGTTCATCATCATGGCATTTCAGTGCTTTCATCTATCTTATTTTCTGTAAAATAAGTGTTTGCCTTTACCACATATCAGTTGATTGCACAGCTTTGCTGGAAGAGAGATGAGGATTTTTAAGGTAAGACAGAAAAAGCCGTGGTGGAATAAAAGGACCATTTTACACAGCTCAGACTATAAGTGATTAGGAGTATGAAAGACTTGTATAAATGTAATTTTTTTAACAGTACATAAATGAATCAAAATCTAACCTGTACTGTGTAGAGCAAAACTTGTCCATCACAGAACCCTTAAATCACTGTCTGCAGGACATCTTTCTCTCTTATACTTTCTGCACAGCAGCATGAATAGATCATTAAAGGGGCTTGTTTCCTTCTTTCATCTGCTCTTGATTATGACTGAAATGGCCAATATTCCTAATGTCATTTATATGGAAAGGATTATGTTTCCCTGTAGAATTCCAAGGATTCAAATCATCGTATAGCCACCGAATGTGCATGAAAGAACTTTTAGTTGCCTTTTACATCATTCTTTTTGTCTTAGCTTCCTCAGCTTCATTTCACTCAGTTGCCCTTTTTGACACTGAGATAATAAGAGCTGCCATTCAGACACTTTTCCACCAAGAGGTATCTCTGTTGTTGTCTGTAGAGTTGGCAGCCACGTACTGGAAAAGTTCCATATGAGGTGAATTTGTAAAAATGGATATACAGAAGTTAAACATGACTTCCTTAAAGCCTGTAGNTTATAACATGACTTTGGATCTCAGAGATTCTTGATTTTAAGATTATTTTGGGGAAAAAGTGCTGAGTCAGAAAAGAAGTATGATTGCAGCTTTCTGATTTGAATCTTCTGGCACTTGAGTGGGACACTTATGAGCAGCTCGGTTGTAAATCAAAATAATGAAAGGGAATCCCTTAATTTTCTAACTCCAGATGTTCACAAAGCCGATGCTTTAAAATAATTCCTGTGGTCCATCCTATCAAAAGGAGTGGTGGCCCTAATGTATTAGCATTAGACTGTACTTCTAAAGCACCTTCAGAGTGCATGCACTTACAGATAGAATAAATTTTCAGGAGTTGGTGTGAGTGAACACAAGTTTCAATTATTTCTGGGATGCTTTAATGAGGGTGTTTAAGCCTTCTCTTATCATCCCACTTTCATCCAGAAAGAGGTCATGGAGTTTGACATTCTGAAAAATTTCTTGTTTAGTTCTAGCCTCTCTTTTTCTTTTCTGCTCTAGAATATTTATATTAGTTTTATAGCTAACAAATATGATGGATGATAGCCAGGTCTGTACAAACCTACTAAAACAGTGACAATTTTAGAATCATCTCATATAAACTGTGTTCCTGATTTTGTGTCAACCTTGACTGAATAAGTGGGAGAAATTCAAGACAATCCAAAAATTACACAGAAGAAGTAGAATCAGAGATAAACCACAAAATGCCACAGACGAGGCCCTTGTTCATAAAATGCTGACCAGATGGGAAAGTCTTAGTAGCATTAAGAAATTCTTTGCACTTGTCTGTAAAGTTGGGAGAGGTGAATCCCAGGCATGTAGTGAATGAAGTCAGTGTACACTTCCTCATCTCTAATTAGAGAAAAAATTCTGTAAATGTGCATTCAGAAATTGTACTTTCATGCTGATTTTCTATTACCTTCTGTACCACAGACTTCTTTAATTTTATCAGAGATGTTAAAAAATTTTTCTAAAGTTTAAGGCTGACCACTCAGAATTAGTCAAACTAAGTACTGAATACCTGCTAATAATTAAAAAAATATAATTTGAAAATTAAAGCATGTTGTGGGTCAAGGCTGGAGAAAAAAATTTAAAGAATAGCATCAAATACAAATTATAAGTTCATATTAGTCAACAGTCTCAAAACCTATAGGATTCAAATTCCTAGGGATCTCTCTTTTTTCAGTGGTTATAAAAACATTCTGCCTGTGTTGTGTTAAGCTGAGGAATAATGCTTAGCAGAGAGCTGATTACAAGAACATTAAATAGTGAATGTATATGCTAGATGAGTTGGGAGCGTAAAAATCATATTACAAAAGATTTTCTAGTTTTCTATATTTATTAGATCAAAGAGAAAGATCACCTTACAGAGCTTTAATAATTTAAGACTTCCAGATTAAAACAGATATTTTATACATTCCTGAAAAAACTTGGTCTGAAGGGAGGCTTAACACCACATCCACATGCTCTAATACAATCAGACAAATATTTCTTCCATAGTACACATACATTTTCCCTTCTTGTGCGAACTTATATGTTCACTAGGCAATAAGAAGTTATTTTCTGAATAATTGTGATCAGCGAGCTTTTACTTCTTTACATGCCTTCACTGTCACAAACGAAGTTATCATCAAGAAAATCCATAGAGGCACTGAACCTTCTCTGCAGACAATACTCAGTATTTGGGGAGGGTACAATGAGGGTATTCCTAGAGGAATATTTTAATGATACAGGAAAGAGCTATGCCAGTGATCCACGGAAAACAATTAATCCTGTTTTATCTGATATAGTTGTTTTTTGCCTGTTCTTTTTTCTACAGGACACTGCATTTACTCTGGTTTTTGATCATTGTGCTGACATCTGAAATTAACCAAAGAGCATCATGCATTATATTATGACATATATGGTAGTCGTAAGGCTAAGTGTTCTTTGGATGATTTTGCACGAAATATCTTACTTGCCCCATGTGCTTCTGTGTCTTTCTAGTCCCACAGCTGTTTAATTTGGTTTGCTTTCCTTCTCTCAAATCAATTTTTAGGCCCACAGCCTAATATGACATTAGAACAGTGGTAGGCCAAGGAGACTGACTACATGTAAAGACAACACAGAAAATGATGCTAGTATATAGAAACCACAAATTTTATCCTTGCATGTGCTGGAAAAGCTATGTTAGGAACCTCACTCAAAATATAAGATGTACAGTTTTTTTAATTACAGTGGCATCTGTTAGCAAGTCTAAAGCAGTTGCTAGTGAAAACTGTGATTATTTTGAGGTGTGTGTGGTTATACTTGCATTTTTATAAAGCTGAAACTGTGGTGTTTCACATTAGTATGCATACAATCTCAATATTTAGATGTTGTGTATGACTAAACTCTACATGAAAAATACTGTGCTATTGATTGAACCAGTCAGGGTTCAAGTGTGGTGATAGTCTTCAATTTTAGTTATTCATTGTTATAGAAATCTTTAAAAAGAAATCAAAAAGCTACCTTTCTTTTTTCTTTTTCTTTTTTTTTAAGTTTCTAATTTTCAGTGTCTCAGGTTCTACAGCTCTTCAGCGTAAATTTCACCCTGATGCTTAGATAATCGGGAGGCTACACAGACAGCAAATACGTTATTTTTCCTGGGCTGTATATCATATTTTATTATTTCACGTTTCTGTAGACTATTCCTTTCAGCTGTGTCAGTTTTTTCCTCTCCCTCATATTGATATATGATTATTGTTCTAAGTAATGCCAGACAAGACAAGTCTGCTTATCTATATTTTATTTCTAAATACCCTTTTTTCACCATCTTAATGACAAATAGGTCCTAGTTTCAGATCCAAGTCACCACTTTCACTTGTTCTTCAGTAGGACAAAACGGACTTAATTTAGCAGTATCTTTAAACATTTAAAAAATGGGATTTAAAATATTGTTTCAAAAGTGTTTGCATTCATAGCCATTATCACAATTTAGTATTGTCCTGCTATATCGCTCCAAATAAAACAATTACTCAGAGATTTTCCAGTTGTCTGCAGAAGTACTGGGGATAGACTTATTGTTGAGTAACTGAAAAAGTGTGGGCATAGCTAATTTTATGACTGTTGAAAAAAGTAGTAGATGGGAGATCTTTTCACTCAGCCTCAGGGAAGGCTCTTTGAATTGTAATAATTGAATGACATCATGCCTGTAATTTTCCTAGACTTACAGTTTAGTAGTGAGAATCAAAACACAACACTGGTACTCAGTGCATTATGCACTTTTTTGTGAAATAAGGAGAATATATGCATCATACTGGTCAATTTTTGTAGTTTTGCAAGATCCAGCAAATTTCTAACTTGTATGTCAGAATGTCAAAAATGTCAGATTCTCTTATTAAACACACAGTTCTATTTGCATTAATAAACACTTTTAGCATTTTTCGTGTTTACTATTGTGTTGGACTGCCTGTTAAACACTCATGGGGAAAAAATCCTCTTTATGATATCAAGCAGATGGAGATAAACCCACAGTAACATTTGTCATGATACACCTTCGGACTATCTATGTCCAAGCCTAGTTAATGTTGTTCCTCAGGAACCACAAATGTCAGCAGTTTTATTATTATGATGATGATGATAATGATGATGATGATGATGATGATGATGATTATGTGGTTATTGTTGTTGTTATCGTCATTATTGTTATATTATATATTATTAATATTGTTGTTGAGGTGGTGTTTTTGACCTGAAACGATTTCACATGAACAGAAGAGTTCAACTCTCTCTTTTGAAACATATCACCAGTTATTCTTGAGCACTTAACACATAATGGAAGGGGATTCATTATCCCTTACATTAAGCATCTAAAATATAATTTAACTTTTCTGTCTAGTCAATAATAAAGGTAACTTCTCTGGGGGATTTTTGTCACTCTAAGACATATATCCAGGATATAAAGTTTCTGTATATTTGCATCATTGAGGAAATGTAGTTGATTTGCTTAATGGAAGCTCTCCATAAGATATAAATTGTTAAAGGCAGATGAATTGTGCTAACTATAACCAAATTATTTAATGTTTATGCAGAGAGCCAGAGACAAATCCACCAGTGCTGTTCTTTAGAATCCTTCCCTTTAGTCAGAAAGAGCCACAATGTATGAGA
Source organism: Dryoscopus gambensis (assembly GCA_013389985.1). NCBI lineage: Eukaryota > Metazoa > Chordata > Aves > Passeriformes > Malaconotidae > Dryoscopus > Dryoscopus gambensis. Next base: position 8,667 of record WEIT01001734.1, on the reverse strand, counting down.
GGTGACCTGGGCACTATAACTATCGCTATAACACTGAAGTTGTGGGTTCAATCTTAGTACAGACTTTTCATCTAGGAACTGGACTTGATGATCCTTGTGGGCTGCTTCCAACTCAGAATAATCTGTGAAATAACAATGAAAATGGGGAGAGGGGTTATGGGGTGGTGTTTCTAACTGTGTTTATGTCATTATCCAAATTCAGAGTAATTACTCCTCTGTTGATTGAAACGGTTCACGTCTACCACCTTCAGATGAAAAAATGAAGGAAACTGTATGAAGAATAATGCCATATAAATGCAGAAGACTTCCAGTTTGAATCTTTTGAGTTCTATGTGTCACAAGTAGACATATACATTGAGATTTAATTGAAGTTTTGATCTTAATCTCTTTATGTAATGCATTTTTTATGCCTACTTTTAAGTACATTTAAAGTAAACATCAGATCTTTAAGGTTTTTTTTTTTTCTCATGACTCCTCAGCAGGGTCAATATTTTTAGGTATTTATGTTTCCTTACTTATTTTCATGATCAAATACCTTCCTGGTGGAAGAAAAAACATAAATTGCACTTCATTTCTGTTGATTTTGAAGACTGTGAGACTAATATCAGATCCAAGAAAGCAGCACAGCCTAGTGATAATAACTGACTTTTACACTGTAGAAGTTCTATACAAATTATTTGGAATAAATTCCTACTATTGCAACATCGATTCATGTAAAAATAAAAATAATACTTTATTTGTTAAAGAAACCATCAATAACCCATCCATTCTCCAGAATGAAAGTTATCAGCCTTCTAAACTGAACTAAAAAAAGCTTTATATATGGATTTGCTTTCCCCTATGTATCTTGGACAAGATATACACATTGTGTATGTGTTTTTTACCTATCATTAGGAAGCATAGAAACATCATCATCTCTCAAAGTAAGCAAGTTAATATTATAATCTTCCTTCTCACATTTAATTATTTCAGTAGATCAATGCCAGCAGTCTAAATCCTCTTCTCAGAGGTTTTTCCACTGAGAGCAAAAGGCTACAGCTGGAGTAGGGATGGGTCCCAAAGACCTATACATGTTATGAAAACTTGCAAAAATATTTTTCAGAAGTTCATTGAATACAGCTGAAAAGAAATTTTAAAAAGAATGGAAAACAACAGGTAAACAAAAGTAACAAAAATTAAATAATTTTTCTTAAACTTCTCAGGATACCTTATAAGGAACCTCCAAACTCTCTCAGCATGCATTCAGCTTTAAAATGGCTGAAAGAAAGGGTAGAGATTGCATAACAGCTGCTCTGATCATCACCTTTATAAACATTTCATTTTTATTTTCCTAGAAGAATAAGAAAATTAATAGACTGAAGATTTCTGTCGTTGAATGTCATAGCTGATTACCTCTAGAAATGAGAAGAATGCATTTTTTATTACTTTATTTAAAGCTGAGCTATTTTTCATAAATAAATACAGCCAGGACAGACAGCTTTAATTTTTAAGACTGTAAGGAACAGTGTGGTTTAAATTTTTAAATGATGATATGGTTTTTTTAGATTCAGTGTTTTTCTAAGTAAAACATTCAGCACAAGCCTAGTATGCATAATATTTCTGTTGTAATTTGCAATGATATTAAGACATTATTTTTTCTTAGTAAGATGCAAGCACTATGAACCATTTGAAAAAACCATTCACTGATAATTTACTTCCAGGGACGACTTATGCTTACAAGAAATGAACTTCTTTTTCCATCCAGTGGAAAGAAGCTGCATGGAGAATCAGGCATGTGAAGAATGTGTAAAAGATAAAGAAATTAAAGGATCATTGCAGTTAAACTGACACATAACAGTTGGGTGTCTGGCATTCATTTTGATCTTCATTTTTGTAGTATAGATACAAATAGTCAGATTTATGTTATACAAACTCCCTGTGTGTGGCCAACATAGGTAATGGTTCCAAAGACCTATCAACTCCCTGCTGGAAGTCTACCTGATGAATCACTTCTTTTCGAATCCATTCTTGAACATAAAGACACAGACACATTCTTTGTAGCAACCAAGCAGAGGGGTATGTAAGCAGGCAAGCCCATACCCAAAGGAGTGTTTGTGAGACAGCAAAAGGTATATTCATGTAGATGGTTCCAGTCACCAGGAAGAAAGTTCCTCTCTGAAAGCTGTGTGCATAATGCTGTGTTCAGGTTCACAATCTTAGACATCATGTGCCCTGGCATAGTGACACCCAAGAACAGGGGCACATAATTTTTTATTGCTGATTTAGTTATCATTAAAATATTCACAGTGAAACAGTGAGTAGAGCAGATATATTCTAGGAGTAAGCACAGACAACTATGGTGATTTGTTTAACAGAAATTCTGATATGTTGAAAACAAACTAATGTTGATTCCACTGTCACACACAGATGCCTTCATTTTCTAGTTAATCTTTTCTTTGAAACCTCATCAGGAGATTCTTTGCTTCTTGCAGTCATTATATTTCAGGGCAGGAAGCAAGGAAATTCCCCTATCACCTACCACTGCGCAAAAAAGGATGGCCAAAGCAAAAAATAGAGATAATGGTATCATGAGGTTTAATATGACAGAAATCTACACTGCAAATCTGCAAAACTTTACAGCAAGCTAGTGTCAAAGTCCTCATAATTTAAAACTGCAATGGAGCTCTGAAGTAAAGCACACTTGAGTTTATCTTAATTATTCTAACTAGTTTTTCAGCAGTGTGTGGAGCTTTGAAATACTTTGAGCATGTTTGCTTTGAGATGTGAACACAGGAGTTCTTCCCCATTCCAGGTTCCATTCCAGTAACTACCTTGGAGAAAGCCATGTCAGTATTGGTAATCTGGGAAACTACAATCAGACTGTACCATATTGCTGTACGATATTGTTGTGCCATATTCTTCTTCTCGATGCTCCTGGTTCACCCTGGTTGCAAAATTCATTCATCCATCCATGAAGACAGATACCTGACTTGGCCAGAGTTTTGAAACCCAACTGCTCCTTTCCTTTAAAATGAGCACACCTGAAAAACCTGAGACTTTTCAGGTGTACCAAGTTTCTACTTGTTCAAAAACTGAGAAAGTGACGTCTTGGAAGTAAAAGATTAAAATAGGAGTACTTATAGATGAAATTCCCCCTTGTTCATGTATCCTGTCAGAATGGCCTCATTTGAATTTGGATCTCAACCATCAGTTTTCAGTAGTTTGTTAGGTTACAGTAAAGAGAAGTCTTTGGGGTCACCTCATTGTAGACTTCCAGTACCTGAACAAGGAGCCTACAAATAAGATGGAGAGAAACTTATTACAAAGGCATGTAGTGATAAGACAAGGAGGAATGGTTCCAAACTGAAAGAGATGAAGTTTAAATATTAGGTAGAAATTCTTTACTGTGAGGGTCTTGGGGCACTGGAACAGGTTGCCCATGGAATTTGTGGGTGTCCCGTTGTGGGAGTGGCTTAGCCTGATTATAAGCCGCAGCCCACTGCGTGGCACCCTGAAAATTGTTCTTCCCCTTGGTCTGGAAAGTTCTGTTAAGTTCGGTTCTGCATTTGTTCTGTGTTACAACTCCGCCTCCCAAACTCCCTCATTGGATTGTATCCCAGTTGTGTCCTCCGCTCTCCCTGTCCCTCATTGGTTCCTCTTCTGTTACCGCCCCCCTTGAAAAAGGGTCTCCCCGCCCCGCTCGGGGCCAGTCTAGTTCCTGAATTCTCTGGATTAAAAGCATCTTGGACTGAGCCCTTTCCGCCTCCTTTGTTCTTGGGAACGCTTTTGCCATAGATCAGGCTCCCTGGTGCGAGCCGCCCGAAGAGGGAAAAAAGCGCATTTCCCACCCAGCTCTGAGATTCTCCGTTGCGTTTCCTCTGCTGCCTGCTGAGCGGCGAGGACGCTTTGGAGACACTGCTGCGCTCTCTGGCTTGTGAGCTCGGCCAGGGAAAAACCCGGAAAGCGTTCATCCCATCCCTGGGAGTGTACAAGGCCAGGCTGGATGGGACTCTGAGCCATCTGGTCTAGAGGAAGGTGTCCCTGCCCGAGGCAGGGGGATTGGAAGAAGATGATCTTTGAGGTCCCTTTCCAACCCACACCATTCAATGATTCTGTGATTCAGCAAAACAGTAAGCAAGCAAACATTCTTTGCAGCCTGCCTTTCCTGACCTTAGCATCAGAATGCTCCTTCAGAGTACTTCTTTTTTTCCTCTCCACTGTAGTTAAAATACAGTATTTAAAATATTTGAATATATAACTGAAAAAGTTTTCTTGGGTAAATTGCAGGATTTTCCCCACATCTCCTACTAATAATAAAAATCCAGAAATAGTGACACCTTGATTTTTTGATTTTTTTTCACAAAAACTCACAGGACATGGAAATTCAGCTAATCAAAACATCCACTCCACAGAGAAATAAAGCATCCTTCAATATTAAATTGCATACTTGTGATAGGAGATGACTTGTCCATCATACAAGCCCTTATTTCACAAATTCCAGTAGACAGAAATAACTTAAACATTCCTATTTCTCCCTCAAATACCAGCTATTTATAAAATGTAACTCATTGAGGCAGAAATATAGGCAGTGGGTTAGAAAATGGTTACTTATTTTTAGACATCATCCTGTATTCTTGCTAGAGCCTGAGAGCTTCATTTACCTTAATTGGGTATGATTTTTCTGGTTACTAATATTCTGAGCCTGCTGGTAGTTTCAGTATAATCTGTCATGCCTTGCTATTGACATAAGAACAGAACTGATATGGTTGGTTGGGATTGAGGCAATGATGAGCAAAAAGATTCAAAATGAGCTACTAACACTAAAAAACCCACAGGTGCCAGGTGCAAGTTTAACATCCTAAGAAATTTTATGTGTTAGAACAGGGTCAGTTGAAAAATATGCCCCTTGAGGAATCTTCTCTTCACTAACTCTTATATTCCCAGATTATAATGAGCACTGAATTCAAATCAACCCAATTACTAAGGAATATAAATTCCATATTACAAGTTTATAATGGGAAAACAACCTGGAGATGAAACCTCTGTGGAAAAAAAAAAAAGACCAAAAGAACAAAACAGTCTATTCATTCCCTAACTGTAAATCTGCAGTTTTATTTGGCTTTAGTAGTTTTTGCAAGTTCTTTAACAGGTGTGCAAATACATCTGAAGGATTCTGTTAGGCTATGTGTCTATGATATTTCAGTGGTAAACTTTTAGCATATATATACTCCTAGATGAAATCACAAAGGATTTGTTTGTTTGTTCCTGTGGAAAAGCACTGATAGCTCTGTTCAGCTCTATACTAATACTCTTGATGACTTCCTGTAATATTAACCAATAATAGAAACAATAGAAATCAATACAGCTTTGAAATATTGCCATGCAATAGCAAAAATAAGCATGAAAAAAGCCGGTCTATGCAGTGTATCTCTAAATGCTTTTGAGAATTTTGCTGGCATGGCAGGCTAACAGATTTTTGCTCTGTAGGCAGCTAAGCTTACATATTTTATATGGTGTGCTTGGTGGTAACTGATACATTCCCTCAGTGTTTCTATTAAAGGATTAAGAGTGGATACAGATCACAGATACTCTGGTGAACATCTGGCACAACTCCACAGGGGATCTTTGGAGTTATTCTAATTTATATTGGTGTCACTCGGTGTCACATTGATGAAAATTTGGTCTTATAATCCTCCTCTACTCCCCAAGTTGTTTCAGCTTGCAGCTTTGTGGCTAACAAAAAATGTTATGCTGATAAGTGATTTTACCCCAATTCTGATGTTCTCAGCAAATCTTTGACTTTTTAAGGACATATGGGATGGCTTTGTTTAGCTTAGAAAAAACATAACTCTGGAGAAACGTTAAGCGTGGTGCATAACTAATAATTCAGGTTTTTTTCTGATGTAATTGCATGGTATAACTTTTAAAAAACATGGTTAATGTTAGTAGACTGTAGTCCTGTTTATAGCCAAATTCAATAAAAAAAAGCCACCTTCTGTTGAAACACAGGAAAATCTCAGAGAGGACTCTCAACAGTAAAGTAGTTGAGTAGGTGAAGAAAACAAAAATAAAAATAATATCCAGAGTCTACTTAGAAGTACAAGTTATCTAATGGATTTTAACATTTTATTTCTTCAGTTATTGCTTAATTTCTAGATTTTTAGTGAAGGCTGCACCCCTCTGCATATTATGGACAGGTTTCCATCAGCCACACTTGCAATTAAAATTGTAGGTTGATAACTCAGGCAGATTCTGCTTCCTTCTCTAGAAGATTAAGGTTAAAAGTCTCTATGGTTGAACAATAAATGCCTACAATGCAAGAAGTCTTGGAGGAAAAGGATATAGGAGGTGTATTCATGAAGCTGAGTTCCAAGCTAGAAAAGCACAGGCAGTGATTAGAACTATTGTAGAGAAAGTTGAACTCAGCTCAACACAAACAAACAACAGGGTGACCTTTGTTTTAGATAAATGTCTGTACTGGTTGATTGGGTCAAAAAGTGTTAAGAGTTGAGTGGGTGTATCTGTTGTGTAAACAGTTTTTCCAGTGTTAACCAAAAGGCTGTGAATGTCTTCTTGGATTAACATGAAACAATCAGAGAATCACAGAATAAGCTGAGTTGGAAGGGACCCATGAGGATCATCGAGTTCAGCTCCCGGCCCTGCACTGCTCCATCCCCAAGAGAAGAGCAAATATGGCTAAGCCTAACCCAGTGTAAAAACCAACCGACCCACGGAATGGACTTTGAAGAGAGCAATGGGCTTGAGCTGGCTTCAACCCATGTATTTCTCCTTAGTGGCTATGGACACCCAGTCTCATAACAGTGAACATACAGAGATCAATAACAGGAATCATATTTGCATCCTGCATATTGCAATTGCTATAAGCTGCTCAGTGTACTTGCATTGTCATTTCAGTACACTGATATATTTCTTGGATAAGCCAAAATCTTGTGTAATGTCAAATATATACATGGAAGTGAACTTGGTATTAAACTCTCTCCATGCGAAATATCAAAAATGAACCTGGTCAAGTAGTACTGGACTCTGGCAATCTGCTAACAGAAATGTGAGAATTTTCTAGTCATTTTTATGTTCCTTCTTATATTCAACAATAGGACTAGAAAAGTATTTTGAACAATAGATTATCTCCTCTACTCACCTAATGTCTTCTCGAGACAGTTTCTAAATAATGGGTGAACAAGCAATGTTACTTGTTACATGAAAAGCTAATTCAAAACAACTGTTCAGATTGGGCAAGAAAAGCAAAGAATAAGGGTTTTTTTCTAATATCAACAGTGCAATCCTGAGTTTTGTAAAACAGATAAAAAGATCTTACTGAGCTTACAGCTCTGTCAGAATGCAAATATTTTTCTATGGAAGTGTAATATTTCTTGACACTTTCAGTGTGTTTTCTTATCCTGCTATCTGTACCATTTTTTAAATGCTTAACTAATTAATCATCTTAACACTGCAGGGATTAATTTCTGACCTCATATGAAGGAAACCACACAGTTAATTCTTACGGGTTTTCTGCAAGCTATAAACTATTAGATGTTTAAAATTATATATAAAGGTACCATTGCTAGTTATGCATAAAAGTACTTTCAGTGATTTTTAAGTCAGCTAATTCAGATTTTTTTTTTCAAATTTTGGTATTAAGTTTTGCATTCTGTTTTCAAAAAGGGCCAACAGTGATGCCTCATAAATATGTAGAACAGGTATTTGTGATGCTTTCCCTTTTGTAGCCTCCAAGTTTTCCGACTATATCCATCTCACTGGTTTTCATAAGGCTACTAACCTTTCTTGACTTCCTCACCCCATTTTCCTTCTGGTCATGCAACAAGTAGGAG
>WEIT01001733.1:614-25776 GCA_013389985.1 Dryoscopus gambensis | reverse complement strand
TTTTTTTTTTTTACAATTTAAACTCTTGCTGAACTCTTATTACTCTATAGTGGAGCACAAGATACACTTTCTACCACTGTGATATTTTCTGATCCCAAAATTTTCTGTGACAAAATAACTGGCAGTTATCACAAACATAGAAGGAGAGAGTATTCAGATCAACTACAAAATCTGCAGCTTTACTTCTCATGCAACTTATCATATATTGCCTATCTGTGGAAAACTATTCTTATGTGCAATCAAAAGAACTACATAATCACACTTGGTACAGGTTTTATGACAAATTGAAAATTATTTCTGCTCTATTACGGTCTCTTCCTCAAATCCTATTCAGTGCTGTCAAATTTTAGCTTTAAGTACAATGACTATTAAGTATTATTTGTTCTATCTTCCTTTTCCTCTCCTGAGAAAGGGAGAAACATTAGTACCTTTCTCTGGAAAGCTTTAAATTGTGCAGGTTTTGTAGCAGCACCTGTACTGCTGCTCTCTGTATCTCAGAAAGGCTTTCCTGGAGACAGAATAAGCACAAAGAGGGCAGCTGACATGACGATGGGTTTCTCACCTCCTCAAACAGAGGAATGAAAACAGCTGTACACCCTTCTATTTGTAGAGAAGAAGAAAGAGGTGAGATCATGGTTTCAAATTCATTAATGAAATGGGTAAGGTGAACATGGAAAAGTTAGCCACCTAATTCTCTGACCCTAGAATTAGATAATATCCATTGAGACAACCAGGAGATCCACTTAAAACAAGTGAAAGAATATATTTCTTTGCACAGTGGGCAGAAATTTTCTGGAATCTCTTTCTAGGGGAGATTGTGGAGGTAGATGGAATCAGCTTCTTCAAAAAAGGGATTAAAAAAAATCAGAAATAGGCTTGTAAACTAGATGATGAAGAGAGTAGTCAGGATTATTGATCCAGTGACTGTGGAGAAGCATGAGAAAAATTAATCTGAGGTATTGGTCAAATTTGTGTGCCTTCCCTAAGCATTATCTTATGGTCACTGAACTTGGTGAACCATTTGATCTGATCCAGAAAAGCTTTTTTTATGTTCTCATACTATTTCAGCATGCTAAGATAAGGCTTATTTTTAGTCATGCTAAAGGGATCAATTTCAGCTTCTGCTTAAATATTTCTCTAACTTTTATCTGCAAAACAAGCATCCCCAATCAAAACTAAGGACACTAGTAATCAGCTGGGAATCAAATAGCTTTCTAACTTATGCAATGATTTGATAAGTGAAATCATGAATAGAAACAAACTTTCTAGGCTCTTGGTATTCAAGTCTTCCTATGAATAATTCAGGAAGAAATCATATGATAAATGTAAGAAATGTGCCTGCATTTTTTTCATTATTGAAACATTCACTTTTTAAATTCCTGCTGTTTAGGACATTCCACACTTTTAAGAGTTTAAAGAACATTTATGGATGAATTTCCTTATAGAGTAAGGAGTAAACTATAGATAGAAAGACAGAGAAATTGGGCACATTAAAATATCTTTCTTCATTTAATAGCCAACAAAACCAGAAATGAAAACAAAAAATATTCTGGACTGCAGATGAGAAAATACTGCAAATTGCTATGTATGTTGAGAATCTCTTTTTCTTCCACTCATCCTAGATATGTTTACTAAATTTATTGACTTTTTAATGTTAAATAAAAAGCTAACCTGAAAAATAAGGCCATCATTGTATGGTTGCTTTTATGAATATTAATTAAGATTACAAAAAGCTAAAGAAAACCCCCAACCTAAGAATCCTTTCCCAAATAAATCCCTTATCTTTCACCACACCTAGTCTACCTTCTTTGGAACATTTTTGCAGAGAATCAGTCTCCTTCTCTGAAGGTGTGAAGGGTGTTATTGTCCCCACCATGTATTTGCAGAAACATTGATCTCTGTAGCCCATGCTGACTTTGCTTTCCATCTAATTACTTATTCTCTCTTTTGCCTTTCCTCTAGAACCTTAGCTTATCCCAAGTTTTTCCACCTCCATAGCTGTTACATACCACACTGAGTCACTGCAGAGCTGGAGAAAGATGCAAATAAGTCTTTGTGCCAGCTGCCTCTTATCAGCTCAGCCAAAGTAAGGCTGAGTGCCAGAAAAACACGAAACAGGAGGCAGGCAGGATAAAAGACTGGAACTATGGGCAGAATACAAAATATCTGCAGCCAAGAATGTAGAGCAAAACTACTTCTGCCCACACTACCTTCATTTTTCTTATCCCATTTTCTCATAGCTATTTGTATTTTTTTTAATTCTGATCTAATGAAAGGTGATAAATCAAGAATTGATGCTGCTCAGTAACACTGCAGGATCCAAGTGATTCATTGCTTTTTTTCTGTTCTTTTTCTGCAACCCATAGGTCAGGAAAGAAAATATTAAAATTTGTGATAAAGGACAAAAGAAACCTTGTTGTATTATGCAGAAGCAAAACCAATGGGTGGAAGTTCAAGTATCAAAGCAATGATACAGACATCCTTCCACCCTTTTGCTGCCTTTCCAGAGTCCATGTCCATGGGCAGGATTTGCTCTTAATTCTGAACAAACTGAACTCAAGTTCAATTAAAACTTGAATGAATCTCAGGGTTTTTCTAGCTCCTAACCTCAGATCTCTGCTAATCAGGGACAAAGAGGCCCTACAAGCTAAGACTTTTTCTGTTGCCCATAAGAGCAATGATCCATAGCATCCAGTTACATTGCAAGGATCCATTCTTGTAGCTATCAACTTCATTTCATCAGAAACTTTATTGTATGGTCTTTCTCTACATTTCTTCTCTTTCCCTGCATGGAACTCCTCATGCTGACAGTGGTTCACACCACTCACAGTATTCAGCTGTTCACAAGAAACCCAACAGAAAACAGAAGACTTCAGCTGCAGCCTGGTATCAATACATGCCAGGCTTATACCTAGGCCTGCTACAGAAGATACATGGAATATGCATTTATGTGAATGAGAGCAGAAGTTATTAAAAGTGAGTTTGTGTATCTGTGAGAACATATTTCAAGGCATAACTTACCGGTTATTATTTTTTTCTTTTCCACAAAGCAGAATTTAAATAAAGAAGGTTATATCAACAAATTTTGTACAAAAGTATACTAGACTAGAATAAATGTGTATTTATTATGTAAAATGAAAGCATTGCAAGAGATTCTTCTGAGCAGCTTTATGCCAGTAGAGTTCTGATGCCTGTGTCCTTCCACAGCTGTCAGAACAGCAGGATTGGCCAAGTCTCACACACACACACACACACATTCTTTGTGGCATGGTATGCTTTAAAGGAATTGTGCAGGCAAGCACGCATGACTAGGTGTACAGAGTGAGAGAGAGTCATGGAGTCAGAGTGATAACAATTATTCTTTGATGAATCCTTGTTAATTTAAGATGCACTGCATCCTAGTCAGCTGCATTTTAGAAGAAAATCAGAAATGTGCAGCATATTTCCCAAGGCAGGTAAAAGATTGAGTTCAGTTTTGTCTAGCTGATGTGCTGAAATTCACAGCAGTGCTGACAGGGATAAATGCACTGCCTGGAAAATGGCAGACCACACAGAGATGTATTTGTCATTAAAATTACCCAACTGATCATTTGTTAAATGTGAAGTGTGCCCACGTACTTCTAAATATCAACAACACATTTGATGAAAAATAGAAATGTGGCTGTTTCTATGTCAGTGTTTCATTTGCCACAGAGGTTAGAGTAAGCAGCACCATAAACACAAGTCTCCTTTGCAGGGTTCATTGTCAGTAATTTAAGGTATGGCACCTAAAATTCTAGAAAACTGATGAAATATGATTAATGTTATAAAACTAGTAAAACTATTTTCTGAAAGAGTAGTTTTCATTCTCTTCCAAAACAATAAACAAATTTATATATGGCCTTACATAATTATTTAATAATTAAAAACACAGCGTGTGTGAAAATTTAATGGAGTAAATGATTTTTTTTTTCCCCTACTTGGTAATGATTCATCATCGAGAGCTAATAGAACACAACTTTCATCTCTGCCAGGAGATTCCACACTCTTTACACTTGCAAATATCAGTATACTGAACTTCTCAACTGTGCAGGAGTGCAGGCTATGGTGTTTAGGAACAAAAGGATTCATGCCACTTGTGACATGAACATTTACTATATCACTTTCATAAGCTGTAGTAAAAAATCTTTAGGAAGAGTAAACTGAGGGTAAAGGGACTTGTGTCTCCCCTGCTTCCAGAGGCACAAAATTTTCACAAAACATCTTGCTTCATTTTCCAAATAAAAAAATACAAAAGCATGAGATTTTTGTGATACATCACAGAATTCTTACACTGGTGGCTTTCAGTTATTTCTGAGACTTTCTGATAATGAAATGTTATGGATGGGGGCATACTCATAGTCACTCTTGATGTGTAGTTGCTGTTGTAGATGAACATTCAACAGCACTTTTGTACTATTTCCTCTTTCAGAGAACCCTCTCATCATCAGCATCACATCTGATATTTTCTGTTCCTGCCATATACCTGACACCTGTCTTGTGAACCTGCCTGCATCTTTTTCCAACAGTTTCTGTAATGGGAAAATATTCAGTGAAGTAGATGGTTGGGTTTTCTGGGGTTTTCAAAACTCCGCATTCCCCTTGCCCAGTGTAAGTACAATGAAATAGGACCAGGTTTTCCACCCAATCCTCACCTTCAAAAACCAGCTTAAAAGTAATACCAGACTGTGACCTGCTCATCTGCAGTCAGCCTACAATAACTTTAATATGTGAGATTGCTCTGGAGTGCTGGGAGCAAGCCCCACTTTGGTGGCTGTAGCCTCTGTTCCTCCAGATATGAAAACTGATGGAAAGGTAGAAATGGAATTAAACACATTCTGCCTTTGTACATAGATCCATAAAGTCTATTAGTTTCAGTGAAATGGAAGTTAAATATGACTAGGGCAATTTGGTCTTAGCTTAGAATTAGAATGGTCTTAGCTTTTAAAAATGCGCATTCCTCCCCACAGAGTTTATTTAAACAAAAATATAATAATTTTCAGCTTTTCTGTAAAATAAAGAAACAGTTGTAGTGGATCCCTCACAGGGTCACAACTCCTGCCAGCAAACCTTTTCCAGCATGAGCTCCTCTCTGCATGGGCCTGCCAGAACCCTGCTCCAGAGCAGGCTTCCCAGGGGTTCACATCCTCCTCTCAGTCATCCACCTGCTTTGGCATGGGTCTCCTCCATGGGCTGCAGGGGACTCTCAGCTCCAGTGCCTGGATCACCTCCTCCTCTCCTTCTGCCCTGACCTGGATGCCTGCAGAATTGTTCCTCTCACATATTCTCACCCTGCGCTCCTCTGGCTGCAATTACACCTGTGCAATAACTTTTTCTCCTTTTTAAATACATTATCACAGAGGTGCTATGACTGTTTCTGATTGGCTAGGCCTTGGCCCGCAGCAGGTTCATCTTGGAGCCATTTGGCATTGGGCCTGCTGGACATGGGGGAAGCTTCTGGCAGCTTCTCACAGAAACCACCCCTGTAATCAAAATCTGGCCACATAAGCCCAACACAACAGTGAACTGGTGCAAGATAGTCATATAATCTTGGAAAATTATTGTCTTCTGCATTTAGAATTACATCTTTTGCTTTTACCTGTTTCTTGATGAAATGAATAAATCAATGTGACAGTACTGTAATTTTAAGGACAATGTTCAATGTCGCAATTTGTACATAATGGTAAAAGTAAGATGACTTTGCAACTATTTTAACTGAATGTATTTATGGTATTCAATATATTTAAACTGAGAATTAGAGTTTATTATGATTATAATTTTTGGACAATCATTCTTCCTCGTTCACATTTCTACTTTCCAAACAGAAACTACTTTTGAAATGAGCATTTAGGGGACCTTTTAGTTACTTCTCTACAAAATGAAGCTCTGATAATTACAAAAATACTTGCCATAAAAGTCATTATTTAAGTACTAACAGCAAAATATTTGACTTAGTATTCATTCATACAACTCGTTTTAATGGTACGTGATTAATATCTAATGGATATTTAAATCATTTTTTAAAATAACAATTCTACAAATTGTTTATCTTCTTAAATTAAACCACGAAAGCCAACACACTGAGAAGTCTTTACATCCTGCAATCACCATTAAGAAAGTGATGTATCAGGAAAGATTAATTTCTCATAGCATATAAGTATACTCGACTTGTCTAGCTCTTCCTATCATGCTTTCCCTATTCTCCCTGCTTGGTTTTGGTGTAAAATACACTATAACATGGCTGTAAACCTGACCTTGACAACAGCTGTTGCCCATCTCTCTGTCTCTTTTTCAATATTATATGGTGTTTAAAATAAATGAAAATCTATCAGTGTCTTTAACAACATTGCTCTGGATTCTAATGATTAAAAGAAAATAATAAAGCAAAAGCAATAGAAATCAGAAGCGAAAAGGAAAACCAAAATAAAATGCATAATTGTGGAATTTCAAACATCCATCTGTAGAGTATCTGTGTAGCTCTCAATCTTTTCTTTTACTGGACATGTAAATTGATTAGAAGAGATCTGCAGATGCAAATGTTTCTCATACCAGTAACACAGGTGTGATACCCAGCTATCCATTTTTCCTGCTACTGAAAACTTTGCTCCTTAATTCCATTAAATCTTGAAACATGAATTTAAAACAAGAGGATATATATTTTACTAAAATTAACAAAATGTAGTTATTAATTAAGAGGGAAAAATTACAAAAGTAGGATTTATGGACAATTCTTCTATTAGAGAAATAATGCATAGTCTCCTCTGCTAATTACAAAAACCCCCTCCCAATCAAAAATACATAATCAAAACAACTTGCCAAAAAGTTTATCTAAAACTCTTGATTTTCTTGAATTTTTCTTTCATTATCAAAGCATATCCTGATTTACATTAACCACTTATGCCTATGAGTTCTGCAAATGACCTGGCAAACTGAAAAGATGACCCTGAAAGCTTGAAGAGAGCACATTATTACACTACTATTACACAGTTTCAATCCCAAGACAGATATTTGAAAAAACGCATTGCAGTTCTGGGATATTTCGAACATTGATCTATTATTCTGAACCCTTAATGCACATCCTTCAGAAGGAAAAAAGCCAACCCTATAATGTTTCTCTGTTAGACACAAAAGCCATTTTTACTTTCACGTAGATTAAAGTATGTTGGCTGTAGACTCTCTCTCTCCTGAGACCACTCTTGTGAAATGTAGGAGAAAGGCAAGCCTTGCTGTCAGTTTTTTGCAAACTACCACCTATACAGTAAAACACTCTGCAATTGTTTTAATAATGTATTAAACTTGAACCATTTGTCCCTCCTGGAGCTCTTTTCTCTTAAACTAATAATTACTGTAATGAGACGATGCTAGCATGCTTAGAGCTGGCAAGGCAACCATTTTTTTTCATTAAAAAATTCCTTGCTTCTGAAACCTGAAAGTGTTATTCATTAATGGGGAAAAAGATTAAAATGACACAACACAGTGTTATTTGCAAACTATGTAGTGCTGGAAGTAAATAGAGGCTTAGATAGGCAATAGCCCTACAGTCACAACTCCCTCTAGATGAAACATGCTGACTTATGTCTCTGATGTTCATAATAAAGAGAAACGAGGCAGTGGGTTTCCTGTCTCAATACCCTTACCATTTTGTATCATTAGTGATTGGGTTTTTTCTCTGTTTGGAAGGGAAATAATTCCATCCTAACATGTATCCTTCCAATTATGTTTTGCTGCAAGATGGATGTTTTAAGTTAAAAGATATAATTGTAAATGTGTTGGCAGGTGTGAACACTATCTAGAGAGGCAATAATTGTTTGTTCATTTTATGAACAAAACCAGATGATACATGGCTTAGATATGCATTGCACTTAATAAGATGACAAATGAACAAGGAAGATAGCTGCATTCACTAACAATTCTGTTATTCCGACATGAGATTAAAACACTCTTGGAAGGTTGTAGCCTTCATTTCTCCACGGCTGTGGACTATTATTTCTGTACATAGAAGAACTTATGTACGACTTCTGTCTCTACGGGTTTACAGTTTTGTGTTAACTTTGGTACTCTGCTACTCTATTCCTTTTTTTCCTCCTTGTTTCCTATGATAATTTACAAAAGAAGGGTTGTGCATTTAACAGGAGTTTGTAAGCATCAGACATAATTTAAAAAAATGAGGAAAATTGAGCACGAACCCTGTTCTCAAATTTTGTTAATTTGACAACTGAAATTCAACTTCAGTAATTTGTGGACCTCCACAACATGGTCTAACATATCTGAACACTACGAGATTTCATGTGATAACTCTGTCCTTTACTCTTTTCAAGGAAGAGAGAAAACAAAAGTCTGTTTGGCAAAAAGTCAGTTTATGTTCATTTGGTCCAAGAGTTGTAGCAGCAGGACTGGGCAGCACCACAAAAACATTGCTCACTTGCTCATCTACTCAGGAAACAGAAATAATACAACATGACATCTCTTCAATCACTGAGCTTGAAGGGTGACTGCTGAATATCAAACACATGTTAAAAACTACTGAAAATTCTCAATAACAAGAAAGTTTAAAAGAGTCAATACAATGTTCTGGTAACACATTCAAGTAGATCTCTGTCTAGTCATTCTAGAAATTATGAAATGAGATGGGAAGTCTCATTTCCTAACCTCAATGGCTTGTGTCTACCCCTTGTGCCTCTCTTTGGTCCTCCTGAGACTGAGCTAGCCTCAGAATCCTGTAAGGTACTAAAATGACTGTATGGACAAAAGACTTTGGGGAAGCTCTCACACTGGCCCAAAAGACACCCTATTACACTATCCAGATCAGAACTCCTGCTTTCTAGTGACACCTGAAATTTTCGGTAAGAAACTTCTTTGTTAATTATCCTTTGGGCAATGAATCATTCTATTGTTTCAGTTACTTTTTAATATAAAAGTCCTATGCCTGAAATGTAAATCTTGCCAAAAAGTAAAGTTTCAGTTTTCTCTCTTCAACTCAGAAGCTATAGTGGTTTTCTTTAGAAAGGAAAAAAAGTCACCAATGCATAAATTTCTTTTTTTTTCTTAAACCCATATTTTCTGCTCCTAATCAACCTGACTCCTTCAAAGTATTTTCTCACTTGATCTCTTAAAATAGTTTCTAAGCCTTTTTCCACAACTGATGTTCTACATAGCGCACAAAAATAGCCTAATGCTCACACAAGTCTTATCTTCGGTTAATTCTATACACCAGTGGTTTTTGAATCCTTACAACACGTTCATATCAGTGAATACCTGCAAGAATTCCTCCTTCTTCAGTATTACTTTTCATGTGTGTTTTTGTTCAAAAGTTAGTTTTAAGAGCTATAACTTTTTATTATGGATTCATTCCATGGTCAATTAGCAACATTCATAGCCCATAAAAAATAAGACAAAGACTTTGAGCCCCCTCCTTTTTCGGTACTTGGTGGCTATTTTTAAATTTTTTTTTCTTATCTTCATGGCACAGCTGGCAATGACACAGTTGAGAACCTCTGGATAAGAATCAAGGGCAAACAAATAATGTGAATGACATTATAAGAGTCTACTCTAGACCTCCTAGCCAGGATGATGACACCAAGGAATTATTCTTTGAGGAACTAAGGGAAGTTTCCAAGTCAATTTCCATTGTCCTTATGAGGGACTTCAACTTGCCAGAAATTAACTGGAAGCATCACACAGCTGGTACAACCCATGCCAGAGGATTCCAAAAAAACCTAGATGACAACTTTATGGAACAGCTCCTAAGGGAGCCAACTTGGAAAGATGTCCTTCTTGACCTCCTGCTTGTCAACAGAGAAGATTTTGTGATTGCCAGCTGTCTTAGGCACAGTGATCTTGAAGTGATCAAGTTTATAATCTGTGTTGACAGGAGGAAAAGTGCGAGCAAAACCTCAACTCTAGACACAAGGAGAGCAGACTTCAGGCTGCTCAGGGAACTGGTAAGTAAAGTCCCCAGGGAAAATGTTTTTGCAGGTGCTGGGGGCTATNTGGGGTCTATCAGTGCTGGTCACTTCTTAAACATCGCCTCCTAAAGGCAGAGCAACAGGCAATTCCCAAATGCCACAAGTCAAGCAGGTGAGGCAGAAGGCTGGCTTGGCTGAACAGAGATCCTCTTGGAAATAAGGCAGAAAAACAAGGTGTATGCTCAATGGAAGCAAGGTCAGGTGACAGGGGAAAAATACAAGAAAGCTTCTTACCACTACCGGGAGAAAATTTGTGCATCCAAAGCTGAACTGGAGTTGAAGCTGGCTAGAACTGTGGGGGACAATAAAATGGAGTTTTTTCAAGAATATTAATGGCAACATGCAATGTAAAAATAACATCAGCCCATTATGGGATGAGAATGATCGCCTCACAAACAGGGACATGGACAAGGCAGAGATGTTTAATGCATTCTTTACCCCTGTTTTTAACACATATGATGGATCAAAGGGATCTCAATACCCTGAGCTGGAGGACCATGACTGTGAGAATGATCAAAACCCAGTTGACCCTGAAACTGTGTGGGATCTGCTGCTCCAGCTGGATCCCTACAAATCTATGGGGCCTGAAGGCATTCATCCAGGAATCCTCAAGGAGCAAGCTGATGTCATCACAAAAACTCTCTTGATTTTTCAGCAGTCTTGGGAATCCAGAGTGGTCCTAGCTGAGTGGAAGCTGAAAAACGTTGTCCCAGTTTTCAAGAAGGGCAAGAAAGACAACCCCGGAAGCTACAGGCCTGTCAGTCTCACTTCAGTGCCTGGTNAAACTGTGTGGGATCTGCTGCTCCAGCTGGATCCCTACAAATCTATGGGGCCTGAAGGCATTCATCCAGGAATCCTCAAGGAGCAAGCTGATGTCATCACAAAAACTCTCTTGATTTTTCAGCAGTCTTGGGAATCCAGAGTGGTCCTAGCTGACTGGAAGCTGAAAAACGTTGTCCCAGTTTTCAAGAAGGGCAAGAAAGACAACCCCGGAAGCTACAGGCCTGTCAGTCTCACTTCAGTGCCTGGTAAAGTTATGGAATTTATTCTGGAAGGTACTGAAAAACACTTGAAAGACAACACAGTCACTGATCACATCCAGAAAAGTTTCACAAGAGGAAAGTCCTCTTTATCAAACCTGATTTCCTTTTAAGACAAGGTAACTGGTAACCCACCTAGCTGGTTATGGGAAGCCAGCTGATGTAATCTTTCTGGATTTCAGTAAAGCTTTCGATACTGTATCTTGGATAAACACATCATGTGATGGGTGAGCAACTGGCTCACAGGTCAGGCACAAAGGATTATAGTGAATGGGGCGATATCAGACAGATGATCTGTCACTAGTGGAGTTCCACAGAGCTCCATCTTTGGCCCTGTTCTCTTCAATATCATCAAAAAGGACTTGAACACAGGACTGGATGGGATACTGAGCAAGTTGGCAGATGATACAAGACTGGAAGGAGCTCCTGACTCCCTCAAAGGCAGGGAGGCCCTGCAGAGAGACCTCCAAAAGTTAGAGGGCTGGGCCATCACCAACCATATGAAGTTCAACAAGGGAAAATGCTGGATTCTACACCTAGGGTGGTGGATGCAACTAGATGTACAGACAGACTGGGGAATGAGATCCTGGAAAGCAGTGCTGTGGAAAGAGACCTGGGAGTACTGGTTGATGAAAAGTTGAACATGAGTCAGCAATACCCTGGCAGCCAGGGGGGCCAAGCGTGTGCTTCAGGTGCATCAGGCACAGCATCGCCAGCCGGGCAAGGGAGGGGATTGTCCCACTCTGCTCTGTGCTGGTACAGCCTCGCCTTGGATATTGTGTGCAGATTCGGGCACCACAGTGTGAGGTCATAAAGCTGTTAGAGAGTGTCCAAAGGAGGGAAGTAAAGATGGTGAAGGGCCTTGAGGGGAAGCTGTGTGAGGAACAGCTAAGGTCACTTGGTCTATTCAGCAGACACTGATCTTTTCTCTGTGGTGACCAGTGACAGGACCTGAGGGTGTGGCCTGGAGTTGTGTCAGGGGAGGTCTAGGTTGGATATTAGGGAAAGGCTCTTCCAGAGGATGGCTGGGCACTGGAACAGGCTGCCCAGGGAGGTGGTCACAGCACCAAGCCTGAGAGAGTTCAAGAAGCATTTGGACAATGCTCTCAGGCACACGGTGTGACCCTTGGGGATGTCCCGTGCAGAAGTTGGACTTGATGATCCTTGTGGGTCCTTTCCAACTAAGTTTAAACTGTGATTCTGTGACATATCAGTATTTTCCAGATATAGAGTAATACGTCACTGGCAAAAAGGAAAACATTTCCTTCCAGCTCAAGTTCAAAAACTTTAAAAGCTCTTAATATATTCTTCCTTATTACAAATATTCATCCAATACAGCTTTGAAAGATTCATTTGGATCCAGAACAAAAACAAGCTACAAGAAATTAAAGAGGTTCAAATAAATATTCACACTTTTCATGCTTATCTAAATCAAACCTCCAAAGCCTTTCAAGTTTACTCAACATAGATTTCATTCCACCTTGTAAACTGTTTCCTAAATAGGTCTTTAAAAGGCTTCAGATCATTTTGGTCATTCAAGACATTCTGCACTGTAGAATAAAATAAAAATAGCAGAAAATCTGAGACTGACACACACATGGAAGCCTATTTATGTGTTCAGTGATTCTTATTCCAGTCAGTCATTCTCACAATAACTCCGATCTGTCAAAATCTATAATTTTTGGCATAGTTTATCAATATGTGAACGCTTTCTGGGTTTTTCCCTGGCCGAGCTCACAAGGCAGAGCCAGCGCGGCAGTGTCTCCAAAGCGTCCTCGCCGCTCAGCAGGCAGCAGAGGAAACTCAACGGAGAATCTCAGAGCCAGGTGGGAAAATGCGCTTTTTTCCCTCTTCGGGCAGCCCGCACCAGGTAGCCTAATCTATGGCAAAAGCGTCCCAAGAACAAAGGAGGCAGGAAGGGTTCAGTCCAAGAAGCTTTTAATCCAACGAAGTCAGGAACTACACCGGCGAATACAGCAACTAGACTGGCGAATGCAGCAACTGGACTGATGAATGCAGCAACTGGACTGACCCTGAGATGGGCGTGGAGACCATTTTTCAAGGGGGGCGGTAACAGAAGAGGAACCAATGAGGGACAGGGAGAGGGGAGGACACAACTGGGATACAATCCAATGAGGGAGTTTGGGAGGCGGAGTTGTAACACAGAACAAATGCAGAACCGAACTTAACAGAACTTTCCAGACCAAGGGGAAGAACAATATTCAGGGTGCCACCCAGTGGGCTGCGGCTTATAATCAGGCTAAGCCACTCCCACAAATATGTATGGTTCATTTGATTTCTCATCTTATATATATGTACTATTCCTCTCTTCCAGAAAGTGAGTTCTGAATAATAGCTGTCTTTATAGAACATGCCATTTTGCCATCTTTTTTTACTAAGCTAAAAAGTAACTTTTTCATCTATGTTCACATTCAGTTACCTGTATTTCAGCTGTTCATTTTTTAGAACTTTGGCAAGTTGATGTCGAAGCCTTCCTGATGATTTTCCTCAGTTATCTGCCTTATTATATATATTTCCACTTTTTTCTCACAATTTAATCAGCATTTAATCAGTGCTTGCAATCTTGATTAATCACAGGCCTTAAGGTTACTGGACCATAGATGTCTAAGGCCTAAGTAAGTACCCCATGAAAATTTAAACAGGTTTAAAAATTGCAGGAAAATAGAAAAGTAAATCAAAATTTTACCTCTGCACTAGAGAGGAGTAGATTTTCTTCAACACCTGGGTTTTAAGAGAAAGTCTCTGGGTCCATAACCCAGATCAAAATCTAGGATCATAACCATTGTACTACTTATTAGAAGCATGAATTCTGCGTAGAGATGAGTATCTAGCCCTGTATCCTAGAGGTGTGCACTGGGTCAAGTCCTGTTCCACATCTCCATTAATGATCTGGATAATGGGGCAGAGCACACTATCAGCAAATTCTGTGATGACACAAAACTGGGATGAGTTGCTGATGCACCGAAGGGTTGTGCTGCCTTGTCAGGCTGGAGAAATGGACTGACAGAAACCATTTGAAGTTCAACAAAGGGAAGTGCAAATCCCTTCACCTATGGGCAATAGCATCTTGCACAGCACACACTGGGGACCAAGGATCTGGAAGGTACCTTGGCAAAATAGGACTGGGGGATCCTGGCAGACACAAAGTTTGACATGAGCCAGCAAGGTGCCCCTGCAAGTAAAGAAGGTGAATGATATTCTGGGCTGCATAAGGAGGAAGGTTGCCAGCAGACAGAGTGGGGATTTTGCTGCTTAAAACTTTAGGCAGCTTTTGATAATGAGGGCATTGCGTTGGTGAATCTCATTCTTAAAAGATCTGCTTGTCTTCCTATATCATCTATCAAGGGTATAGATTCCACCAGGACGCACATATTTGAAAGTTCCTTTTTGAGATCTACTCTGCTTCATCATATTGTTTGTTTTCATTTCTTATCCCTTTCAGTTCTAATATCTTTAAAGAAATTGGTACCTCGCTTGAAATAAAATGAAAATGTCTTTGCAGTAAGTCTCCTTTCTAATGTGAGAACCAGAAATTAAATTTGTTACATTTTGTGTTAAACTTGAAAATTAACAAAGAGAATGAGTCACCTAACAATATATGAATTCCCTTATTAATCTGGAAGTGTAAATTAAAAGACTGACTCAGACTATATAACTTGTGTTTCTGAAACTTAAATTTGTAGGTTTATTTTTCATGAAGAACAACTGACATGAATCAAATTCTCTCACATGATTTAGTCTTTTAAAATGGTATTTTGTAATTAGATGTGACAATTTATGCATTAGTATTTTCAAGCATCAGACCATTTATCCTAACACATACTGCAGGTTCTTTCAAACTATCATTTTATTTTTCTGCCAATGAACATCTTTCTCTCTTAAGAATATTTCACTTTTTTTTTTTTAACTCTTAAAACTGTGGGAAATTATTAAAGGCAATTTGTGCTTTCCATATTTAGATTATGAAGAAATCTTATGTTAGGGCATTAGAATTTATTACCCCTTTGTCATAGTCAGTGAATAATCTTGTATTGCCACGCCACTGAATATTTTGGAAAAATATTTCGCAATCTATATCACAATGTTTTCATACCACTGAATTATTACCAGTATGTATTTTAAAGCAAATAATTCGATTCTTTTGTATCTTACCAAATGTTGGCAAATTGGAGAGGATCTGGTGAAAAACATTGCTGAATTCTGCTTGCACAATAAATCCTTAAAGTTGCAACTGCAATGGTAACATCTAGTTTTACTTATTTAAAAATATTACACATTGGGAATTGATTTTTTTCAACTATTTTGCTGAAGCTAAAACTGGTGTGGCATCTTTATTGTTTATTTGGTTTGTAAACTCCAAAAAGTTATCTTAAAATACGTTTTAATTTTGCAGCAAAAGATGGAGATAAAAGGACACCAGAAACTGCAGGAATTTCTGGGTACAGAAGGACATCTCAGATCCATTGATTCAAGCCATTAATCTGACTGAAGAGAGCTCTACCCTAACATCAATTTCTCCTGTAAGAGTCACCTTCCTTGTCACTCCTCAAGCTTCACCTTTATCCAATTGCTCAATGGAGTAACAGTGAAGTGAAAATACAATGTTAGAAGTGAGGGATAAGCTCTTAACCTTGGTCTTTCTATAACTGCTCTAAAGGAAAACAACCCAAGGCCATTTTCCAAAGGGTCAGTTATTTCTACTGCCTTTGAGGTTACCTAAATATTTCATATCTTTTTGTTCAGCTGCATGGTATGAAAGGAAATAATGATTTACATGCAGAAGAGAAATCCTAATTTCTTGTTGGAAAACTAAGTGGTAGTACAAAAACAGAAGGCATTTATACAAAATCAGCACAAATACTGGCTATCTTGATGCGTGAATTAGGATATGAGTCCTGTTTCTATTTGCAGAAACAAGAAAAAACAATCAATAAGTGAAAAGAAAATAAAATAGGTACTTAGGGTAGTAAGAGCAGCCTAACAGGCTCTTTGCATACCCTGCTACAAATCAGTAGCATATATATGGTACACAGGCAAAAATACAGACAGAGACATTTTGTTCACCTCCTCTTATCAGTACTGTTGTCACAGAATAACTGCTTGCCTGTTCACCTCTGCTGTAGGAATTCATGTGTATCTGAGAACAAAATGCGCTTGTCAAAGTGACAACAATCTTGTATTTGGTGCTTCAACATCTGAAAAAAAGCTAGTTGAAAATGTATGAAAAATGTTTTTAAAAGCCCTTTGGATGTTAAAGTAAAATTCCCTCTAGACTTCAAGAATATCAGGTGGTCAGTAACGAAAAAGTTTTGGTGTTTTAAATAATTGAATAATTGCTGGTAACATAAGATATGATCTATTGACCTTGATATTGCAGCCTACATGCCAGCTAAATAATTTCCATTTTGAACTATAATTAAGTGGAATACTTTTGCAAAGTAACAGTGCACACTGCAAAGAGTTTTCTTATACAAGATACTGATCCAAATCCTAACCAGGTATAAATTAAAATAAGTTAAAATATGCCAATCATGCCAGTATTATTTGCCCACCATCTTCGTTTTATCATCCCCACACAGTATTTAAGCAGAGGACTTTTTAAAAAGTTTTTATTTTCTTTTACATTTTTTTACAAAAAGATTTATAAAAGACTCTTCCTCATATCTCTCCCAACAGCACTTTAATTCTGAGAGTTGGGATATATTCCCAGGACAGCTATAAATTGCTAAAACAAATGTCAACTGCAAAAATGCTTAACTTGAAAGCAAGGCATCCAAGTGAAGAAAAATCTGTAAAGTAGGGAATATGGAACTGACACAATACAAGTACATGAGTATAGCTTGTTAGAAAGGAGTCTCAATCCAATTGCTGTAGGTGTTCTGCCAACTGTGAACGGTAATGGCAGGAAGAGTCATTATAACCTCAGCTAAAATGATGATCGCTCTTTCGGTCCAACAAAACACCGGCTATCATTAGCTTTTGGCAAGTAGAACTTCGTCAGCTACTAAGCCTGGGTGGGACACAGGGAACTGGAAGGAAATGGACCCGGAATAATTTTTGTTGCTGCATCTTTTGATGTTTCTCAGTAAGATACAAAAACAGTAGGTAGTTACAAGATCCATATTACTTATACAATTCATTAATAACTCTCCATTGTACGATAATAGGAAGTCCATTTTTAAATAATTACTTCCATTTTCCTTCTGCAAAGTGCCTGTGCTTAAGTAGCTAGGAAAGCGTTCTCTAGTTTTGGGCCAAATGTTTTTCTTGTGTAAATTCACTGATACAGTACAAAATCTCCTTCTTGTTGCAGGAAGAATGTCACCCAAGTAATTAAATTCAGCACTTACGAAGGGAGAGGAAAATTAAACCTGCTACATTTTTCCCAGTACAGCAGCGGGCTGTATTACTTCAATCTACCATGTTAAGGGTAGGAACTATCTTTTTACACATCTGTTTCTGTGGTAAAAGTGAACACATAGCACACAAGACTTACTAGTAAAGGACTTCCCTCCTGCCAGGACTTTAAGGTATTCCATTCTGAATATAAACAACTAAAGTGACAGGACAGGGAAATTAATTGTAAAGGATGAGGTGAAATGCACTGAAGTTAAAGATATAATAGGTTCCAGTGTTTTGTAGGTTTTTTCCTTCTAGTTTTCCGCTTGGATGGCATGCAAAACCAGATGACGTACCTTGCTGCAGACACTGCCATATGCATTATTACTACTTTCACTTTATCCACATGGAGGAGTTTTTTGAGCCGTACTCTCTATGGAGAGAAAAGCTATCAAAATTCTTTCCTTATTTCTGTTAATCATTTTACTATAAAGAGCACTTCAGTTTGTGAATCTTCTGAAAATTTAACCACCTCTCACTGTTTTTTTTGAAAGCTCTCAGCCTACCAACAGCACTACCATAAATATGCTGATCATAGAAAGAACAAGAAATAAAAGCAGATGCTGAAGGCTGTTATTAGAAGACCAAGAATTGCTGCTTCTTTGGGGAGTTTGTCAATGAAAAATAATGCATTTGTTACAAAACAAAAAATGCTTAACCTTTCAGATTACATTTTTATAGCCTAGAAAATACGCTGATGAATTTGAAATTGAGTGATCTGTCTAATTGCTCCAGTGAAAACTATTCAGCCATTAGCATAAGCATACTAGTAGATACAGAGGAATCTTCTTAGATCACAAATTTAAGTTTACCCTTTTATTCCACTACACTTAGATGCAGAACTGGGATGAGAACCACATGGACCATTTAAGCTGGAAGCGTCTAAACCTGGCCTCTGTATTCCTAGTAGAACTACATGAACAAAGTCAGACAGCTGAACTGAACTGCTCTATAAACTGAATTCCTTTTCAGAATTTACCCTGCAGATGGTTTCCATCTGATAAGCATTTTTCCTACATGTTTCCAACTTCAGACACGTCTTATATTCCTGGTTGCTGCCCAGGACTCATCCATCCTGTCTCTCACACTACTGCAGAAATACAGGACAGCTACTTCGCTGTTACTTACAGAGAACTTTTTATTTGGAATACACATGACTCCAGTTTCTAGGGCTGGCAAACTAGAACATTTCATAAACAACACAATTAATCAAGGACTTTGTTTTTAATAAATTCCACCTTCTGAAGTTTTTTTTAGCTTTGATCTTCTCGGTGTTAACTCACCAGGACTTAAAGAATTGTACTCATTACACAGGACTTCAATGGACTCTGATAGATGGATAGTCTAATTCTAAATTTCTGATCTCAAGGAAGTCTGTCTTATTAATGTATTTCCAAAAATTAACACAAGAAGAAAAAAAATTGATATTTTGAATGCTGAATTAAGATTTACATTTTTGCCCTTTAAAGAAAGCTGCAGTTGTTTCTGTGTCCTAGAATTGCACAAAATCTGTTAAATGTAGAAAAGAAAGCTTCTGAGTGCTGTTTTCAATTGATCCACATACTACAATTGATTGGTTTTTTGGAAGACATCCAATTCTCCTTCAGAATGTTCCTGCACCTCCATTGTTGCAGCAGTTCTGCATACAAGCAGATGGACCAAATACAGAGGAAAATAAGTGGGAAGAAAGGGTAAATATTTACTTCAAGTACTGCTTAAACCATCATTGGATGGATGTTGCATGGTACAAAAATATATTTCAAAATTGTTTGGTAGCTGGGAAGCAACCAAACATGAGGGACAGTTTGTGATGTTTAAAAATTTGAACTTTCAAGCCAGCCTCTTACAAAATGAAGCAGAGGTTTAGAGCAAATAAAGTGACTATTTCCACTTGGCTGTAAACTTTTAAATTCATTGATAGATAATACTGACTAGGAAATGGAAAGCTTGTGTATGTTATCAGTAAATATATGTCCAGGAAATACATGAATCTTAAGAAAACATAAAGACTGTATGTAAAATTTAGAAATTGACTTCACAATAATATTAATCAGAGATGAGGGCTAAATCTTCCAAATGATAGCATATGTGTTTTGAGTCAATGTTAAGTATCTGGGTAAGTCTTAGCATTTTCAGACATAAACAGGATATGAATTTTGGACTGTCTCTCTAAGCCAGCTATCTAGTAAGTGTCGCTGTTCTGTGGGGCATCTAGTTATCAAGTTTTCTGAAAAAGTGCAGTGTAACAACTCTGTGATAATTTATTTAAGAAGTAGGAAAAAAAGAAAGTTGTTGTGTAGATGTAATTGTGGTCAGAGAAGAATGGAGGGAGAGCATGCGAGAGGAACAACTCTGCAGACACCCAGTGTCTGCAGTGAAGAAAGGAGGTGTTCCAGGCACTGGAGCTGAGATTCCCTTGCAGCCTGTGGTGCAGACCATGGTGAAACAGCTATGTCCCTGCAGCCCATGGGGGACAATGAGGGTGCAGAGATTCACCTGAAGCCCATGGACGAGACCCACTGGAGCAGGTGGATGCCTGAGATGAGGCTGTGACCCTGCGGAAAACCTGTGCTGGAACAGGCTCCTGGCAGGGACCTACAGACCTGTGGAGAGAAGAGCCCACACCAGAGCAGGTCTCCTGGTAGTACCTGTGACTTCATGAGGGATTCACACTGGAGCAGGCTGTGCCTGAAGGACTGCACCCCGTGGAAGAGTGACCCCTGTTGCAGCAATTCCTGGAGAACTGTTGCCCATGGGATGGACTCATGCTAAAGAAGTTCATGGAGAACTGTCTCCTGTGAGAGAGTCCCCATGCTGGAGCAGGGGAAGGACTCCTCTCTCTTAGCAGTAGAAGAAATGTGTGATGAACTGACCATAACCCCCATTCCCTGTCTCCCTGTGCTGTAGGAGGAGAAGAGATAGAGCTGGGAAGGAAGGAGGAGTTGAAGCAAAAGTGTTTTTAAGGTTTATTTTAAGAAGTATTAAGAAGTATTTTACTTCTCCTTATCCTGTTCTGATTTTGCTAGTAATAAATTAATATCTCTAATTTGAGCCCATTTTGCCAGTGATGGTATTTGGTGAGCGATCCCTCTCTTTTTTTATTTCTGCTCATGAACCCTTTGTTATGTTTTCTCTGCCCTATCCATCTGTGGAGTTATAGAGAGTCATCCAGCCAAGGTCAACCCACTACATATTGTGGTGCCCAAAAGTGTACACAGTACTCAAGGTGAAGCTGCACCAGTACAGCAGGGTAGGATGATCACCTGTCAAAACACTGTATCTGATACATGACTACAAATGCTTTAAATTGAAATCTGGTCTAACGTCTCCACCTACAGACCTGTCTCTTCGAACAAAAGGTATTCTGCATAGTTGGGGGTTTTTTTCTTCTCCTTTGGAAAAACCCCACTTCTAAGTTAACATAATTATATCTGTCACAAAATGAGAATTAAAAATGGAACATTCACATTTAGACTTGCTTGACAGCACCTTATAAATTATGGTTTTCATTATGAATAGAAGAAACAGTACAGGTTATGATCTTTTATATTTCACCTTCCCATGGAAGAGATCAAAAAGTATCACCAGAATTGGTAACTGTCTCCTGGCAGACCTCTTAGCAAATGGGTATCTACTGTCCATATTTCACCTATGAAAAACTAAAGTAATTTAAGGGTGGGTGACATTTTAAAAAGCAGTGGGTAAGTGGAACACTGTGGCTTAGATCTTAACTGAGCAGGGGTTCTTGTGCTTATGTTCACAGTTGGATTACAAATATATGCACTGTATCGAAGTCCTTTTACATGAGGTTATTCAAATTCTTTGGTAATTAAAGAAAGGAAAAGACACTCCTATTTACTTCTTAGTATTTCTTATATTGCTTTTTCAGATGTTCTTGTGGTTTTGGTCTCCAGATGAATCAAATACAATCAAATACAATGAAAGGGATGACCTCTGTACCACAAGAAAGTCAGGGCCAGAGCTATTAAGAAAAGATTTATTGCCTTTTTAATAACCACCCTTCATCTTCTGTATCATGAGAAAGCCTTCTATAAGCAACATCTCAACTGAATAGCATCATAACATGCTTTATAAGAAACAGAAATTTAAACATACAGCAGGGATGACAAAATAATTTGCAACTACAATTAAATTTGAAAATTACACATATAATATTGTCTATCCTCAAAAGGACGAGCTAGCATTAAGCTATGCTTAAATCTTTACTCTTTTTGTGAGCTTATTCTTCTTTCATCAAAATTTTTCCATATAAGGCTAGATAATGTCTCTTGCGAAGACAGGGGGTTGGAACAATATCTGTAAGTTTCCTTCCAAATCCAACCATTCTACAATTCTCTGATTCATTCTAAGATATATCAAGTGATGAAGGATGACATTATATTATATATTCTCCTACTGGTAGACTAATATGCTATACAATGATAAACCTTGATACTACTTAAATATACTGTGAAATCAATTTCTTGCCTAACTTATGTGACTGACTTTCTGTTTACGGAATATTCACCAGACACTTAGATAAGTAAAAACTATTTGATTTTATGCTTCTATTTCTACCTTCTAGCTTTTATGGGGCAAAAAAAGACTAGTTTTCAGGTTTTAGGAAGAGAGTTAACTATGTACCTGGATTTTATCAGCTAATTATAAAAGGCAAAAAAATCCAAAATCCCAGTTGATCTGAAGAAACAGTACAGCAAAGGCACCCACCTTTACCTCTATTTCTGCAAGGCGCTTTAAAGTCAGCTCTGAGATTTGATACCAGAAAGAATAGTGTGTTCTTGTTTTGCTTTATTATGTTGGAAAACATGACAAGAAACAGCAGAAGTCTCACTATAAGGAGTAAATTTCTAGAAGGTGTATGTAGAAGTATGCTTGTGTAGATACATGTATATACAAATACACAGAGACACATAATAAAATTATTTTACATTTGAGAACAGAAATGTTTATCCATAACATATTCAGAATTTTTCTAAAGCTACAATTTTTTTAAAGTAGCTTTCTCTAGGGAAATTAATGTGACCCAGTGCAACCTCCCCAGTTTGCCAGTAGAAATTGTGCCACTGTTGGCAATGGAAACTGCGTCCACAAAACATTCTGGATTAATTGACATGGCAACCACCTAATTATCATGTAAGTGATCATCTTTTTTATGACAAGATTTCTGTTTGACTGAGAGGTTTGATTCCTTTCTTCTGCTCTGACTCTGTATCAGTTTGCCCTGATGAGTTCTTTGTTGGTTCCTTTGCTGCTTTTTAATGAAAAATGGTATAAAAGTGCTATCCTGATCTTCTTCACAATAGTGCAAGCTTTAACAGAGCAAGGTATTGAAACATGAAGTAACACCTATTATAATGATTCCATTCATGAAAGCTGCCATGTGACAACTCCACAGCTGATATTCCAGAAAAAAGGCATGCCACAAGCTAACACTGCAAATGTAGAAAACATCCCTCCCCCGTGTCTCTCTCACCAGAGATCCAAGATAAATGCCTCCAGACTTCAATACAGCCAGTATTTGATCACTTAGCCAATAAAGGAATTGGTTTTGTTGGTCTTCCCCCTTTACACTTGCCTTCTTACTCCTCAGGAGTGAGAGTGGCTGCTTTCTTCTCTTTTCCCATAAGCTCAAAAAACTTCAAATGTTCTTGGCTGAAACTCTTGCTAAATTCAGTGAAATCTTCAGTTCACATAGAAATGTAACATGGAAACTATAGCTCCAAATGATATGACTCATGGATGAGAAGCCATGGAAATGAATTGTGCCGAGTAAAGCTAATTCAGTCTTAGGTTCTCTGCTAAATATCCAATTTTCCCATGCAGCTGAATAAAATTATGCCCTTAAAATCACTTTTACCAGGTTTTTTTCAGTCACCCACTGGCATAGTTTCCAACTTCATACATTACTTGGATAACTTCAAAATAAGAAGGACATCAACAGGCAAAATGAGACCTCCTTAAAGTGAATTATGATATAAAAAGAACTGTTGGATACATTCAGTCCCTAACTAAATGAGTAAATAAAATTTGGTTTGGTTCGAATATAAAAGCAACATTAAGCCAGTAATTTAGGAGAGAAATTAGAGAATATGTCATCTGGAATTTTCATTATCTTACTGCCTTTGGCCAATACTTGAGGCATCCTTGGAAACTGTAGCTTTCTTGAAAAGTTTTAGTTGGCTTCTTCCTTTTGTTGTTTGGAAGTTATGAAGAATGTCAGGCTTGAAAAAAAGAGAAATTTCTTACTGAGACAAAACCCAGATTTATTCCATAATGTCCCCAGAATTATTTAGGGTTAACAGGAATCAGGCAAGTTATTTTACGCACATCTCAAAAGATTTAACTGCATCATTTATGATTCAAAAGCTGAAGCTGGCAGGAAGGTATCGACATTAAGAGCATATTCAGTTTCCCACAGGAATTTTACTGTCCAGCACCATGGAAGATCTGCCACACAGCGGTCACTGACACCAGAAGCATCTCGGAGCAACACAATAAGAAGTTTGCTCGGGGTGAAGAGTGAAATTCGCTTTACTTATGTGCAGATTTGTTGTAGGGCACAAGTGCTGCACTAAACTTTTATAAAAGCTTGCCAGACAAAAAGCTTTTACGAATATAAAGGTTTTCGACTATAATGAGGACTCAAATCACAGTTATTAGTTTGAGTAAGCATGCTTTTAAAGGAATATGTTAAAAGGAAAAAAAAAGAAATAGAAAATAAAAAAACCAGTGGTATTCCCCGTGTACTGTAAATGAGCTGCATCTTGCTAACCCTCTGGTAGTGCTTTAGTGTTGTACTCTTGTTTCAGTAGTTTCCATGATCTCAATTCTAGCAAGGAGAGGCAGTGAGGAATGTGGGTCATACATGATTTGTAGAGGAGTTTAGGGAATTTCTAATGAAGCACAATACCACAAACACAGTTTTGGTCAGATGACTGACTTTGCTGGAGTAAATGGGCTTACACCTTACAGATAGACAATTCTTTTCAATAATGGTGAATATGAAACTCAGCAGTATAAACCAACACAAATCATACAAAAGGAAAAGGAAAAGAATAAATCATGGTCATGATAAAATTCTCTCTCTTGATTACTGTCTTTCCCTTCTGTTTTTTTATGTATAAGACATATTTCTCTTTATGAAAAAGGTGTTAAGAAAAGCATTAAGTAATTTTTGCTTTTTAACTGACAGAAATAGCATCAGTGGAGTCAACAGTTTTCATCTGATGCTAAGGCTTTCAAGCCAATTCTTTAAATTCTTCTCTCTTTTATAAAATTCTGTAAAATTTTTGCTCACCCCACTCACTGGCTTTTTTTCCAAAACTGAAGAATCCTTGCCCGCTTAATGATATGATTACACTAGCGTGTAGTGCACTGGGAGCAGAGGAGAAGAGCAAAATAGTTGATGCCAAGGGCCTGACATCCTCTATTTTTTTTTTATTTTGTAAAATACATGAGCCTTTCAAATGCAGCAAGAGAAACTTATTAATCTCCTTCAAAAATGTCAACAATTTCTCTGTTTAGTAACAAATTATTATCTGCAAGGTCTTAGCTTGTTACCTTTGATATCAGATTTCTAGTCTCATTAAAAAAAAAAATCTAATTTATGTTTTAACACCTATGCCATCCACAAGTTTTATGACCTAAGATCAGCTCTCATCAACATCAGCTTCCAGAACTAGTGAGCAGACTTCTGCA